>JAODLL010082417.1:0-15417 GCA_026546735.1 Forbesichthys agassizii | reverse complement strand
CGTGTGCGTGTGCGTGTGCGTGTGCGTGTGCGTGTGCGTGTGCGTGTGCGTGTGCGTGTGCGTGTGCGTGTGCGTGTCATACAGTAGTGATGAGACAAAGACAGTGAGTCACCAAACTTAGACACGGAATCACAAACACCCACAGACATACTAACGTAAAGACATTGTTATCTTTAATGAAAACATGCTAACTTGGAATGTTGTGCACGCCACAGTGACAGGCCAGATTAGGAGAGTAGTTTAATCTGTCTTCATCAGTTACATGTTTTATTTTGTCTGTCCCAGTGTGTGTATGTGTGTTTTCATGCAAGAATGTAGGGTTGCTTCAGTTACACCAGTAATGCTCTGATGGAGTTATTGTGACCCAGCCTTTGGAAAAAAAAAAAAAATGTTCTCAGCCATCATAAAATGGAAACATTCTCTCCACTCCCTGTCTGCCCCCGTCCCCCCCACCCCCACCCCAAACAAAAAAAACTTTTCATTAAGCTTTTTGAACATTCCGCTGTCAACAATTTCTGGGAAAATGTGTACATTCCCGGGAGTTTTCCAGAACCTCTGACCTCTCCGCTGTTTCGTTGGACGCACTGACCAATCGCGGGTCTCCGTACCACTGTCACCAGGGTGAGGGTGACTCCGACCAGACGTAGTCACCCTCCACGGGCCTAGCTAACATTTTCAGACGCCATTACTGTAAAACATCACTCCCTGATAACACGGCAAACAAACCTCTACCAAAGTGAACTCTCCCGTACCAACACTGTGTCTTGTGTGCACGTCTTGAAGACAGGGAGAAAAGATAACCATAACAAAAACAAGACACAGTGGGTGGGATGGTGGAGGGGGTAGGGGGCTATATTTGGAACCAGAGTGGGTGACGAGATGTTTTTTCTGTTTTCGCTCTCTCTGCGAGGCCAGCTGTGACCATATAGCATAATAATAATCTCTCTCTTCAAGCGATTTAATGTGTGTGGGTGTGCGGGTCAGGCAGACTCTATCGCCGGTAGATCAGCTGGCACAGTGTAGAGCGTGGCACCAGGCACAGTGCCACTGTCTGGCCAGGAGAGACAGCTGAGAGCAGTCCTACACTGTCTGTCTGGAGATAGGCTTTTTTTTCAATCCCACTATCTAAACAACTGGTTTATATTGTGAGGAGGGATCATAAGTGTGTGTATGCGTGTGTGTGTGTGTGTGCGTGGATGCTAGGGATGGGCATGGACACAGGCGTGGACGGATATGTAGCAGTAGACGTTCAACATTGTTTTTTATTTGAACTGGGTGTTAACTGCAGCAGCAACATTGTATGCAGTGAGTGAATGCCTTGCAATGGCGCCTGGCGAAGCGAGGTATGAAATGATATCAAACAAATGAGTTACAGTTACTGTCCAAAGCCTCATCTAATTTCACATTTGATCTAGCACGGTAAAAACATACTATGTTTGCTCTTGATATAGTCGTAGAGTGTATCTGCTGTATTGACATACTGTAAATGTGTTTTCCTTATGAGTGTAGCACCACACAGAGACAATGGTTTTAACACTTGTTTGAAATGCAGTCACCTTGTAAAGATATGTGTGAAACCGTTTCACAGATTCACAGGAATGGCCAGCTTCATCTGCAAAATCAGTGCTTCTCTAACATTGTGACTTGTGTCTCCCAAACAAAAAAAGATTAGTGTAGCTTTCACGCAGATGTCTACGCAGGAACCCACATCCTGTGCTTCACAAAGACCTCTCCCAACCAATCACTTTGACAACCACTGAGCTACACTGCTGGTGGAGAGAGCCATTACGTGACATGCCTTCCATTGTCCAGCGCTAACATTGCGCTAACGTAGCATAAAAATGTGTTGGTATGTGCGTCGTTACAGCGATAACATCCCAACGACTCCTCTTTTAGGGAAGTGTGGCGCGCAGCAGAGGCAGCAGCTACGTGGACACAACACGGCACCTCCCTGGTGATTGACAGTGCCATGCTGGCTCCAGCAACAGCCTGGCATGTTATTGGGGCAGGGGCTTGTGTTTGGTGGCAGTGGCAGCTGGCACCTAGATGAGGGAGGGGTGGGACCCCCAATAATAAAGACTCCCCTGTTTGCCCCCATTCCCACTCCCTCTAAGTCAGGGTCACACCCTGGACGCACACGCACACACACTGGTGCACACAGCCTTACACACACACACACACACACACACACATACGAAAAGTCACGTGTATAAGACGCCAACACACACACGCATACAAACGCCACGGATAAAAAAGACGACAACACACACAGGCACACACACTCACAAACGTCACGTACATAAGACGACAACACACACACACGAGACAAACATGTGCTGCCCTTTGGTGACATCACACTCGTGGCTGGCTGACACCCAATGTGCTTTTATGTGTGTAGTTGAGTGCATGTTATTGTGGGTATATGTGTGTGTGTGTGCCTGTCCACCTGCCTGCCTCTTTGCATCTGTGCGTGCGTGCCTGCGTGTTCGTGTGCATATGTGTGTGTGTGTGTGTTTGAGAGAGAGAGAGAGGGAGAGAGAGAAAGAGAATGAGAGAGAGAGAGAGAGGGTGAGAGAGAGAGAGGAAGAGAGGGAGAGAGAAAGAGAGGGAGAGAGAGAGAGAGAGAGAGACCCAGACCCAGACTCAGCAGGGCCAGGGCTCTGTAACAGGGCTGTGCCTACTTAGTGACTGGTCTGGTTGCCTATACGCAGTGTGTTGTCATGTTGCCGTGTCTCGGCTCTTAGACTGTGTAATCCAGCCCACTAGCTGATTCATGTGGAATACAGCTTACCACATTAGACGGCAGTGTGAAGAAATATCAGTTTGACATGAATAGATGTGGTGAAACAATTCTATGGGGGTGTCGTGGTTCAAATTGTTTCTGTGTGTATGTGCATTATTCATTTATGGGTGTGTGCAAAAGCATGGCTGTATCTATGTCTGATTTTCTGGTCTGTGTCAGTAGTGTGTTAGCACACGCGTGTGTGTGTGTGTGTGTGTACGCGTGTGTGCTTATGCATGTGTGCGTGTGTGTGAGTGAGCGTGTGTGTGTGAGCGTGGGTGGGTGGTTGGGTGTGTGTTTATGTGTATCCAGTGGACCAGTCCTCTACACTGGGGACCAGTAAGGAGCAAGCCTCCTTCAGCTGTCTCAGAGGACAAATGGTCTCACAAGCAACTGCTGGCAACTTCTCTCTCTCTCTCTCTCTCTCTCTCTCTCTCTCTCTCTCTCTCTCTCTCTCTCTCGCTCTCTCTTTATTGACAAGAAGGTTTAAAAGCCATCAGGGAATGGCAAATGTATTCATAATGGCTAGTCTCTAACTGTATGTCTGTATGCTCATTCCATAACACGGCAGTGAGTTATGACTCACACACTTTACAGGTTAGGTCGGTCTTCACAATAGCAAACCTACACAATTACTACTACACATATGGCTACTGAACCATGATGGAACTGCACTCAAAATAAACAAATGATGGCACATTCAATATGGTAGCCAATACACGTCTGTTATTGTACTACTAGAACTGGAATTAAGGGAATAAAACAATGCATTTTGTCTACATAATATTGACGGTGCACTCTCTTACAGCGCCTCCTTCAGGACACGGTTTATATTTGAAACACAACTTTGAGTAAAAGTGTAGGTGGCTATTAGGGGAGGAGGAGGGGTAGAGAAAAGTGTAATACTAGCTCTGTAGGGTGAGCAGTAGAATAGTGAGTGTGAGAGTTTTTGGGATGCTTGTATCAACCGCAAGGGTCGTTCCTTTGCCATGGACACCAAAACAAAACACAAAGCATACAGCCTGCGTCACATGACACAAACGCATCTTATTTATCATGCGTTGCTAATAGCACCATGGTGCCCCAAGCGTCCGGCCTCACCAAGCGTAAAGCGGCTGGATACGTGGCTAATGGATGTGTTAGGGGGTGGGGGGGTGAAGTTAAAAGGCCCCCCTCTATCCTGGACAGCAGCTCAGCCTGTCAGCTCCCATCCCATAAGTCATCTCTCCAGGCTTGTTTATGCTCCCCATTCATTTAGAGTGCGGTAGCCCCCCACCCCTCAACGTGAAGAAAAGCTAATGGTCCTCTGACGTGGCTTCAAAGGTTGGCCCTCCCCCGCTCACACACACACACACACATGCACGTACACGAGCTGCCGTGCACATTCATGTACACACTCTTACACGCTCAGCCCAGCTCCAAACAGTAACTACCAGTAAATCAAATTAAACCTTTTTCTCTTTGTCTATTTCTGTACTGTTCCCCTCTTTTCCTGGGCTGCATAGTGCAGCACACGCACACGCACACATACATACACACACACAGAGGAAGAGAGAGAGAGAGAGAGAGAGAGAGAGAGAGAGAGAGAGAGAGAGAGAGGGAGAGAGAGAGACCAAACCAAAAAATGAGCGTAGCAGAACATAGAGTAGTGTAGAGTGGGGATTTGTGTGCGTGCGTGCGTGACTGAGTGTGTGTGTGTGGTGGGGCCAGGCCGGGTTGTACCTCCTCACTGAAAGTAGCCCTCAGAAACAAAAGCAGCTTTGAGAGCACGCCCACTATGAAGAGAGATTATCCAGTATACGCTCCCCACCCCCTCACACACACACACACACACACACACACACACACACAGAGGCACGCACGCACCAGTAGGAAAGAGCTTTGGTTGCAGTTTACCGGCACGTGGCGCGGCCCATGATACAGATCGTATGCGTCAGGTGGTACTGCCACAGCTTCCTGTTCTTTAAAACATACACCCCCCCCATCTCTCTCTCTCTCTCCCTATCTCTCTCTCTTCTCTCTCTCTCTCCCTATCTCTCTCCCTCTCTTCTCTCTCCCTATCTCTCTCTCTCTCTCTACCAAGTCATTCCTGAGTGAAACCAAGCCATCACTGATGCCTGCTTCTGTTTTCTATATCCTGTCTCTCTCTATCACTATTCCTGCATGTCTCTCGCCCTCTCAGCAACCCCCACCCTCGCTCCGTCTTTCACATATACAGTACAAAGGACATACTGTGTGTGCCAAGTGTTAAAGTGAATCCATTCCTACTTGGCACGGAGCGGGGCCCATGCAGGCTGAATGGGAGCCGCCCTGGCTGGGCTCAGCGGTTGGCACCGGCAGGCGGGCTGCTGGTGTATCCCTGGCTCTGTTGTCAGGGCCGGTGAATCCCGCTGACAGTGCTGGGTTAGGACTGCCCCTCCATTCATTCATGCACTCCCTCGGCTATGTTCTCTCTCTCTCTATCTCTCACCCTCTTTCCCTCTCTATCGCCCTCTCTCTCTCTCTCACACACGCTCACACACACACCCAGCATACATCATCAAAGACTCGTGCACCCTTTCATGAAGTCATCTGTCAACAAGCAGCGACAAAAACAGACAAGCGACGAGAAGCTATAAAGTTTCATATTCAGAATTTGGACAAACACGCACACGCACACACACACACATGCAAATGCACCCATACACACACACACATGAAAACAAACAGTCTGCAAACAAGACTTTGATGTCTGTCCTACATCTGTGTCCATCCATCTGTGTCACTTCTCTTCTGGGCCTCTCTCTCTCTCTTTCTCTCTCTCTTTCTCTCTCTCTGTCTCTCTGTCCCACGCCCTCGCACTGCTCATTCTGTCCACTTGACGCTGGTCGGTCCTGAGCACACACCACGCTGTGAGCAGCTATGCTGTAGCTAGAGCACAGCACTGCAGTGTAACCAATGGTACACATTATTTATCTGGTGTTTCACCACAAAACACCAGTTAAATAATATACAGTATATGCATGATACAGTTGTTCTCGATTACAATTCCTGGAACAACTCTCTATTTCTCAAATCTTCACACACAACGGTCCAGACCTGTAACCTCTGGGTTTGATTTTAACTTTGCCCTCAGACAACACACATAAACTGTCAATAACACAGACTACACGACTATTTGTTACACACTGAAGGTATTCATTCAAAACATTGCTGTAAACCTGGCACTGTAATACATAATGATAACAAACAAAAACTTATCTTTGGAATATAACACTAAGATAAGATGTAAGGAAAGGTCAGGGATGTCACCATATCTATTTTAGGGGCTTTAGTGCCACAGAAATATGAATGAACCCCCCTACCCAACTTATTTCTTTCTTTTTATTTTCATTCTAAACATTTTGGTAGCAATGTTTTGAGTTGTTCCAGGAATTGTGTCTAAGCAATCGAGAAAAACTGTAATAATCAATATAATATAAAAATAAATGTTAAGATATTCATGAATGGGGAGGAGGCTGAATCATAATCCAATCACAATGATATCACTAGTTAGAGAGAAATTACTTTCTAACAGAACTTTTGAGACCACATTGTTTTCCCTTTTGCCCACGCGTACACACGCTGCCCCATTGATGTGTGTGGTATCCTGAAGACATTTATTTAAAAACGCCTTACGTGACCACGCAGAAAAGGCAATGCCAAGCCACTAGCAAAATGGTCTACCAACTTATTAAGGTTATTACAGTTTTTTTCAACCGCTAACACACATTTTTCAGAACTAATCTCCCTTTTTCAAAACATTACACACTAATCCATGAATCACACACAAAAACCGCAGAATGCCTCATATCTCCTGCAGAATAAAACATTACATTCAAAACACCACACACACAGTGCAAAAGTAAATACCTGCATCACCTGACAAACAATATGTCCATAACAGTACACTCCTGGATATACCATGTTGGTCAAAATCTAAAGCACGTCTAGCCTTTGACCCCTTCCCTGTCTAAGTCCATACAATGTTCTAAATGGAAGTAAATCACACAAGGGGGTGAAACAGGACACACCAAAGTGATGGTGAAACAAAAACGTTATTATCCCACACCAAAAAATAAAACACATGACATTTGAAACATCATAGACGTCATAAACATAGAGAAAATGAAAAGAGTTGCAATGTGGGACAGCTGGTGTAGTGTGGTTTTGTTTGGAGACAGTGCTATTGCGCATCCGTCCTCCTGGCTGGATCTGGCCACACTTCATCCACATCACAGGCTATATTCTCCCTAGACAAACATCTGGGAAAGAATCGTCGGGCATCCCTACAATGCAAGGAAAGATGTAAGTCACACAGTACCATACTGGCGTCTCCATTTTCATGGTTACATACCTATTTTCGAGTCGAAGGGTACGAATTATTGATGCCACATTGTAGCGACTCAGGTTTGGCTGGACCCTGCGTCGCCCTGCTCTCATCAGATATAGCCATCCTCAAACATCTTCCTCGTCCTCTACCTCTACCCCCTGGTCCTCGTCCTCGTACAGGCGCACTCTAATGTGGCCTTTGCAGTCTATTTATGTGCTAGCTTGTTATTGGTCCACCAGCGAGGACAGTGTGTCCACCCTCTGTTGCTTTCTTCACATTGTCCATTGTGCTTGGAACCTGTGCATGTGTGCTGCTTGGTGTGTGTGTAGGAAATAATACACAGTGAATTGGCAGTTATCTTAGCGAGTTATATAATCTAGATACAGGGAGAGGCTGTTTCACCTGAATATTATATTATAAAAACCTACAGTTTGAAAGTAGATATGTTACAAGGTAATAACTCTATGTGTTTGAATTGTCTGATTTCCTTTAGTAAAGTACACCAAGTGTGCTTTTGGGGACTTTTTTAAGACAATAGTATTTTGCAACTCATTTGGGTTTGGATATTTGTATACAGCAGTGTCTCCAATCACAATTAAGTCGCTATTTAAAGAGGCATGCATTTTTAATAACTCGTGAAACCGCATTGTTTTCACTTTTGCCCAAGTGTACGCCTGCACACCATATGATGTGTGTGGTATCCTGAAGACATCTTATTTATTTAAAAACGCCTTCTGTGACAATGCAGAAAAGGCAACGCCAAGCCACTAAATGGTCTACCAACTGATTACAAAGGTTATTATAACAGGCAGGCTTTATTTTTAGATGAGCCAAACTCTAAAAAACTTAAATGTCATATAACAATGTAGGCTATTCCCACAGGTCAATACAGAATAGTTGCAATTATTTCAAAAGAAGGTCAGAGAACACATTTCTCATATAGTTCATGCCTGGGTTGAACTACGGCTATTCTTAATGTTGGTGAAGACTCCTGATATACTTTTGGGGGGCTGGTGAGTTGTTTTCAGGATTTTAACTAATCCTTATTACTCAACAAATTACATATTTATACAAATAAGTCTGTGGACTGTGACCTGGGGAATTGTTTTCCTAGCCCTGTCATGCCCTGTGCCCTGTGCATTTCATTGACACAAATTGTGTTTTGTTAAAGAGCACAGCCTGGTTGGTCACTGTTGCCAAGACATTCCTGGAGCTGGTAGTGTTTCCTTCTGGCAGCAATGCACCTCTATCTCAGCTCTCAGGTTTTCTTAGTTCTGCATAAAGTTACTGTCATGGAGAAATACAAGAGGAGATTGTGTGTGTGTGTGTGTGTGTGTGTGTGTGTGCATGTGTGTGTGTGCGTGCGTGTGCATGTGTGTGTGTTGCTTGTGCCATACCTCTTACTGAGGTTTCACTGCTCTATTTTCAAAAGAGATCAATCTGCCTGTTAATCCAGCCAAGACCGCAGTATGTATTAGAGCCTTCTGTTCACTGATGAATAAGGTAAACCACTTCGCAACACCTAATTACCATCCATTATGTGTCAAGGTTACCAAGCACTCCACCTCATGCAGTAGAGTATCTCATATCTGTGTTGCATGTCATTTGCAACAGTAACATTTGGCTAGTTGTAGAATGCTTTGCTAGTACTGTGCTTACTCGAAGCTAGTGAACATCCCAACAGATTGCAGCATGACTCACGCTAGTGACAGGCCACAGCAGTTAGCAACTCTGCGTAAATGAGGCCCACATTTTCAAATTCTCTTGAAATAAGACATGTACTCTAATTAACACAGTGTATGTCTACTCTTTTCTGGTCACAATAGTTTAGCAGTTTGAATAAATAATGCACTGCATCTCCCCTTACTAACACCCATGACTTCTAAAAAGATATTGTTCTAGTAGTAAGATTATAATATACCATAATACCGTGTGAGCCTCAGTCTATACGACAACTATTACTTACACCACAAACATTTGTGCTTTCCTATTGTCTTTTGACACGCCTTTGGAAAAATGTCTCCTTTACAAGAACACAATCAATTCTTGCTTCCATATTTGTTTGTTGTGTGTGGGGGGACAAACAGACTGACCCAAACAAGGGAGTGTCTGCTTGATTGTGTATCCGCATGTATTCACAATATACACACACCCACACACAACTTTGTAAACGGGTGCGTGTGTGTGTGTGTGTGTGTGTGTGTACAATGTGCACACCTGCTTGTCGTGTGTGTGCAAGTGAGCATACTGTACATGTGTGTGAGACTGTCCCAGGAGTGCGGTTGTTGACCAGGAAGGGTGTTCCTGTGTGAACAGGAGCTTTGCATCGTCCCCACACCACCTCATGAGTCACGTCTCCATCAGTTGTTACTGGTTGTCTGGACACACAGTCTGAACAACAGTCTAGTCACAGCTGCAGTGCATACACGTTGAGAATGTTTTTGTGTTGCAAAGCTGATAGTTAACATCATTGCATTGTAGTAATTTTAGCAGACTCGACCTGTGCTTTAAGTGACTTAGGCATTAGTATACTATTTTGTCAAAGGCTTGACAAATGAGCAGCTATTAATTGCAACATGTGACATAAGCATTTTATTCAGGTTTCATTGTCGGTGTCGCACCAATTTGTCTTGAGTGACATCTACCAGCTGTGTCTGGGACACCTGTCTTGGCACCATACAGCAGTGCCAACGATTATGTCGTACAATGCCCTGGTTTAACCTAATTTATAATATAAATGTCACATAATGTATATAATCTAATAGAACTAATCCACTCGGAGGGCGTCTATCTGTCAGACATAGATGCCCACATGCTTAAACATAAACAGTTATGCCTCTCTTGCTCTTATTAATATACTCACAGGTTTGTGCTGATGAATAAATCAGTGTTGTTTTGAGTTTTGCGGTTGTTCTTGGTATACGCTGGCTCATTGAGTGCTGCAGCAGAGGAATTTCTGATCCACGGTAAGCTCCAACTAGAATGTTGATAAGTCTGTAGATTACTACCCAACATGTTTATGATAGCCTATTATTCTCTAAGCCTCGTACAGGCCGAGCGCGTGCTACGTCTACTTAGTACAGCTATTTAGGTCATGCTAACCTCTCACGGGAAAGCGTGAAGAATGCTGAAATGTTAGCGAATTTCCCCGGAAGAAGGTCAAAATTAAGTAATTCCTTTGGTATTTATTTTAGAATGTGCTAGGCAGTTGAAACCTTCAGTCGAAGACCCATGAAAAACTTTTCTTTAGTTGTACTATTAATTCATTCATTCAATTTGTAAAGTGAAGGATAACAGCTTATAGTACAAAAATTAGCTTCATCATGTTAAACACAATGCAGGGTCCATCTAGCTAAAGACAATTGAACTTGACAATTGAACTTGCCTGTACATTCCCTGAGTAACAGCCGTTGGCACAAGGCAATGTGATTCCTTAAGATGCGGTTATTTCAAATGTATTCCTCCCATTAGGTCTCATATAAACAACAATAATAGCTGCTTAGCATACTGCCCTGCAATAAAAATGTACTTGCCGTCAGAAACGCAATAAAAGATGAGGGGGGGTGGGGGGCATACCTTGTAGCCTACATGAAAATGCCATTGATGTTAACTGTTAAAAAAGACTACAGTATGGATGGATGGTCCCCATTTGGTTTTTTTCTTCTTTTTAGTTGTTGTACAAAGGCAGATTGATGTGTTTGAACCTGTAAGGGACATACAGTGACTCTTTGATGTGCTTTGCAGTTTAGTCTTTGATTTACAAGGCACCATCTTTATCAGTGTTTCTGGGTTCTTGAAGCTATCAGGAAACTGTGTGTGCGTGGCGCACTTCTCCACGTGTACTTTTGAAAGGACAAGTACAGAGGTAAACCAAGGCCGGGGGAGACATAGCCACGCCCTTTGAAGAAGTCACAACGCAGAGTGTGCCAAGACAGTGATTTTGTGAGAGAATGTGTGTGCGTGTGTGTGTTTGTGCGTGTGTGTGTGTGTGTGTGCGTGTGTGCGTGTGTCTTTAGGCAAACTAGCCTGGTTTGTGTGCGTGTGAGCAGACAGACTGTCTCTGTCCACACCATGGTTAGACTGGCGGCACGCTGTTTACAGTGGGGAGAATGTTTGTGTGTGTGTGTGTGTGTGTGTGTGTCAGTCCTCCCTCAGATGATGTAGCAGGTTTGTAATGAGTGGCTTTATCAGGTACACTTTGACACAGAGCAGCATATCATTATAACCCGTGCCGCTCTATCATTGCACTGGAGACAGTTCAAAACAATGGCAGACTACCTGACCCTGACAGGCCTTTGTTTGTGCATTGCGGAGCCCTTCAACGCGTGTTCGTCATGAACTGCCGTCAGTACACATGACTGGCTTTACCAACTATTCTGTTCTATGTGTTAACCTCAGGTTCTTCAGCTGGACCAGAAGATGGATTTGGTTCTACAGCTCCTGACTGAGTTCAAGCCCAAGCAGGAGCTCAAATCCAAGCCGTCCGTGCGCAGAATCACCATCCAGAAGCGCATGGGGGTCAGCATCGACGAGGGGCCCTGACGACGTAGCGACGGTAGCATGGGGCGCGACTACAGTATGACGACTACGACAACGATGTCATCACATCTGAGCTACCAGGGGGCTAAACTAGTGATTTAAATCCACTGGGGACTTGAGTAAATTAACCATATCATGTTGTCCTCCTTTTAAAACCGCAAAAATAATACTTCATTGACCTTTGACCCCCCATCCCCACTCTCCTCTACCACAAGCCAATAACTTAAAAACGTTGAATTTCTCACTAGTAGCTGTGCTGGTCTGGGACCTGTGGGCGATGGATTAGGACTGAAGAATATGGGATTTAAGGTGTAAGGCTGCAGGTTTACCACACCCACCCGACTTATTCCTTGTTCCCCTTTCCAACCTTGGGGCTACTTTCAGATGGGTTCACCTGCTGGCACTTTTCCCACTAAAGCGTCTGCTGTACAGCTCTCTGTGCAGGACAGGCAGCGCTAGACATCACCTTCACCAGCAGCATGCAGCCATTGAAGCAGCACCATGACCCCTTAATTCGTGTCACTACATAAGCCTCATAGTCGCGGTGCCGAGTTGATGTTCACTTACCGTATAATGTAGCCTGCCTCTAATTCAAACTGCATTTCCCTGCGTCCAAGTGTTATTACCGAGCTCACTGTCACAATACTAAAGCTGGGATGCAGTTGAAGTTCTCCCTAGACGCAGAGAAACAAAGCCGAGCCGTGGTGGAGGAATTCCTTAAATCCTACTGATTGTCTTGGCACCCTCAACAGCCGGTACAGAACAATGCTATTTCCATAGCCACATATCCATCTAGCCTAATGGTACATTCTGCTGTGGTTGTTAAATGGACTGAATGTACACACAGCTTTTATCCAACACACCTTCCAGTATTTTGCCTCACACTCACCCATGGTGATTGCTGCCATGCAAGGTGCAACCAACCACCAGGAGAAGTTTGGGGGTAGAGAATTAGGCATCGTGCTCAAGGATACTTACAGGAATTCAAGACCAGGGTTTGAACACCACGACCTTCCTGCCCTGTTGGTATTGATCAAATATACCAGGCAGAGCAGGACTGATCATCTGTTGACTTTGCCCATGTCTCTAAAAACCTACGGAATAAGAAATAGCCCACTAAAACTAGATTTACATCTATGGGGAAGCAAATAATGCCATGCTACAGAACAGTGCATTATGGGCAAGCGTCACCAGTGGCTCCACTGCTGTTGCCAACATGTTCCCCTGGAAGAATGAATTTGAACATCGATCGCCTAACTTCACCTGACTTCCCCAGGCCATCAAGACCATTCTGAAACACCTTGTTTATCGTTCTCTATGGGGCAGACACGCCACTGTACGCCATTTCACATACATTTGCCCCATTCAAACTATGCGTATTATGTTCTTTCTTGAACTAATTATGTGGTTAATTCCTGGTAAGAAGATTAACTCTGAGTAATGACTGACTAATGGAAAAAAAGAAGAAAAAAAAGAAAACTGTAAAAAGGTAATCATTTAAAGCGAACTCTAAGCGGAGTGGCCATGATAGTACCATCTAAAAGAAAACATTCAAATACAAGGCTACTGCTGAGAGAGGAATGACCACATTTCAAAAAAAGCCCACGTTTGAAACAAGACAATGCAATCGTTTTCTTCTCCCGCTTGTCGTTTCCCTCCCCAGAACTCAGAGACATGTAGGAAGCAGAAAATATAAAACAATAACTAAACTATGTAGCTATGCCTCCCATAATTATAGTATGCACATTCCTAAAAAGATGGACAACGGAGGATGGAATGAGGGAAAAGGGGGGGGGGGGGGGGCTCTCTCTCTGCACCAGTATATATTTTATTTTTGCAGTGATTGAAAATATGTTGTTTGGATCCTCTAAACAAAGACAGGTTTGAATTTGACGAGACCCATATTTTGTGATCGATTGTGATACATATCCATCAGTCTGCTCTGTACAGTTTTATAAGAGTTGTAAATATGAACATTGCCTTATTGTACTGTATTTATGATCAACCTGGAACATGATGGAAGCACAGCAAGACAGAGGCTCCTGCTGTGGAGCTGGATGGAAAATAATTGTAAATGATATCCATGCACTGTAGCCCTGCTGTACATAATAAATCCTCATTTCATTAAGTTCCGCCTGGTCCTTAGCAATTACTTATCTTTTTCTAATCTGCTTTCGTTTGAATGACCCAAAAGAAATGCATATACAGTATATAAACAGGACATAGAAATATACTGCATATAAACAGGACAGATACATAAATATATAAAAGAATCTTCATCCACGGGGAAATTCGCCACATCCAGGGGTGGACAAGTGAGAGAAAAAAATGAGGGAGGGAGGAGAGCCATTTTCAATTAGTCAGAACAGCTACGCGGGCCACAGGGACATGGTGCTCAGCTGCTTTTTGTCCTCTGCTGGTTTCCATCACTGCTGGGGTAACTTGGCAGAGAGAGAGAGACACCCTGTGCCTGTGGCTACCTCCAGCTACAGAGGGGGCTTCTATGTGGCCCCCATACTCCTCTTTCATCTCAAGACCAGAGAGAGAGAGAGAGTGGGATGGGGGAAGGGGAGGCACTTCAAAAGACAGTTTGATCTCAGAAGTAGTGCAACTTAAAAGAGGATCTTAAGATGTAAAATACAACAGAGACACTGTTTCAGACGTGGGCCGTTGCAAGACATTGCTTCCCCGCAACCTGGATGAAGGGGGACTATATATGTGCCAGGTCACACGGAACACCGGCACCTCTGGGATAGGTCTACGCTTCCTCCTGGCTGGGCCGCACTCGAATCCTCTTCTCCAGTCCAACTATCACAACCTCAGCTAGGATAATAATATTACAGGATAGCAATATTATAAAGATACACATCACAGGATACACAAAACAGACTCCGCTGCCTTGATAGCCTGTGAAAATAATATAATGGCCACATTCCGACAAATGGGCAAGTGGTCCAAACGGCTCCCCAAGTGGGCAAACTAAATGCAAGCTTCTGATAATCAACTGTAAACTGAACTTACTTGTAGAAACTGTTTATAAAAGAAATATGTATGTGCCTTATCCCTTTTTCAAATCATATAATTTAATTTGTTTTTGGCTAAACTGTTGGAGAGCTTGGAGAGTGTTTAATTGGACAGCAAAACACAAACACACACACAATGATGTATATTGTGAGCGAATAGCTGGAATCAGCTGTGAGGCCAGTATGTATTGTAAGGTACCAGCTCAAGGCCTGCCCAACATATATGCAAACCACCTGTCCAGCGAGGCCCATGACCACACGAAAGCAGATATGAGCCAACAGGTGTGTGTGTGTGTGTGTGTGTGTGCGTGTGTACGCACGTATATGCGTGTGTGCATGCGTACGCGTCATAGTGACAAACAAAGTCAGCGGCAGCTGATGCTGGTCACTCTGTCAGGGGTCGTCCTTAAATAGCTGGAATCGACAGTTGGCATGAGGACAGTTGCTGCTGCTCCCGTCTCTTTAGGTCACTAGTATAAAAAATAGTATAAAACATTTACGTTTATTGCAACTGAGAGATATCAACACACCATAAACTATTCATGTTTTGTTTGTTTGTTTGTTTTGTAAAAACCTGTTAAGGCCTACACTGTTCTTACATTTTAGCTTAACTTTACAGGCATTTGAGAGCTTTTAAATGGGTTTGTGTAACGTTTCGCTGGTCTCGCCGGGGTAGGACGACCGGGGAGACGGACCACATCCCCAGTGCCTCACGCCCTCAC
>JAODLL010082416.1:0-15418 GCA_026546735.1 Forbesichthys agassizii | reverse complement strand
GGGGGGGTTAGTGTTTCATAGTTACCATTAGTGGCTAAATAACACTGAAGCAGGGGCGTTGATCTTCTCTCTTACTGGCGCTATTAAGGGCACAGTAGTACTTTGTGATCCAACCATACCAGCAGCAAAGAGAGACAATGACGTCTGCATTTGAGGGCTGTTCTGTCTAGGGGAAGTAAAGGCTCACCGTAATATCCAACGTTCCCCCAGCCTGTCACTGTTCCCATCTGACCGTATATCAACCTCTGGCCGTAGGCTGGCAGGCAGACAGGCTGAATGTACTCTACACACGTTAACACAACACACACGAGTACACACACAGCATAGTGTTATAGTAAGTTCAAAAAACACAAACACAGACATAAAGGCTTAAAGGGACACTAGTTTCAGCCCCTCCTGTCCATTAGCACCACGTCACATAAGCAACTCTGTGCTGAGCGTCTGATACATATCCTCCTGTAAGGGGGAGTAGATTTTCATTGGCTATTATTATTATTTTCTGTAAGTCTGGTGCGACGTGAAGTGCAGTGTTTATAATTATTTAATTACTTATTTACTTATATATTACTTATTTATTTATTGGTTTATTTGCAGCAAACAGCCAGACTCATGTTGTTAAGTTTCCCAATAAATTCCTCAGTGTAAGTTTAATGTACGACTTGGTCATTGAGATAAGTATTTGGTCGTCGTGCATGTCAATCACAATACCTCCCCTGTTAAGTAGGTGGATCTTGATGCAGTTTGCCAGTGCTGTGTCCCAGACTTTACAGACGTAAAGGCTGGCTCTGCGAGGCTAAAGGGACACTGACTGAAATAGAAAACCATTGACCTTTCTTCATAATCAGTGTTCATATTTCTTTAAAGGAGCCCTGGAATGCCAGGTGAGACAGAGACATTGGGACGAGGCAGTTCTGTCCTGTTCTGTCCGGATAACATTATGCCAGGCAAAAGAAACCTTTGTCCTGCTGACTGTGGTGAAGAAACCCGACACTACACCTCAGCCAGGGACTCACTGTTTTACTGCATCTGCCCATTTTTATCATTCAATTTAATTTCTAAGTCTATTTGTAAATCAGTATTAATAATAATAATAATAATTATTATAATAATAATAATAATATTTAATTGAAAATATATAAAGAATATGTGTTTTGAAGAGGAAACATAAGCATGCAGTGTATGCATAAGTCTGGGTTGCTGTGAACATCTGACTCTTAATAATGCATTTGTAAAATATATAGTTAAGCTAGACCAAGATGCTGCTGTCATTATTCTAACAAAATGTTATTTTGCTGCGATAACTTGTGTTCATAAGACCTGCTATTAATGATTGTATCTGCAGAATGAGCATGCACATGTACGGTGAATGTACCGGTGAAGGCGAGCGGTTGTGTGAGAGCCAGCACTGCGATGTCCCTGCTGTTGTCGTCGATGTTAGCATCTACGAAGGGCAGGTAGCTGCTGTGGTAGACGATGGTCTTCACCTCTGCCACATTAGCATTCACGGGTTTGTTATAGATGGAACCCAGGAGCACACGCCACCTAGCAACGTAGCGGTATCGCCTGGGAGATCAGAGGTAAGAGGCTTGGTATGCAGAGTAATAGCTGGGTAATATGATACACTGGTAGCCAGTGGTTTTCCAGTTCTGACTGACTGCCCATCTACATGACTGACTGACTGACTAATAACTAGCTACTAACAAAAAAGAAAGTTTCTAACCAAATATAATATATTTTACATATAATATAAAAATAATTTAAAAAAAACATAAAATAAAAAAAAATATATATATATGTTTTTTTAATATATATAACATTTATTTTTTCTAAAATATATAGTGTATGTATACACATTTTAATGAATATATGTATTTTATTTTATTTTATAATGCGTATAATGTATTAAAAACATGAGGTCCCAGCCCTCACTGTGCTATGCCAGGACAGGCGATATACTGTATGTTGTCATCTATACATATGAGTCGGTGTCTCCACATTGTGTGTCAACGCTACGTCTGTGTGCATTTACTCAGGGAAGCAGTGTGCGGCAGAGATGATCCAGCGGTTGGAGATGATGGAGCCGCCACACTGGTGCACCCCGTCATACTGCAGGCTGACCTGCCACGGCCAGCTGCCCTGCCTGGCGTCCACTCCCCCAACGATGCGGTCCACTGTCAGACTACGCCTGCCGCAGTCTGTCCGGGGAAGGGGGTGAACCCAAGGCCAAAGACAGGTGGAAGGAACACAAATGTAGGCAAATGAGACTGACGTAAGACTGACGGTAACACTGCAATGTAAATGTCACTGCCGACAGAACAAGGTTCAACAGGTCGTACCTTGACACAACAGGGTGAGGACTTCCCTGCTCTCACAGTCGCTGAAACGGGGACAGAGAGAGATAAGCAAGTGACTCTGTACTGTGTTTTCCCTGGATAAAGAGGAATACTAATGACAGGCCTAACAGATAAGATATATTATGACATAGACCGTGTATATGCACTCAAGAATAACACTATTATGTTGTTGAAACTTTCAAAATTGTCCAGACTGTATATTGAAGCTTGGTTCTATCAGCATAACACTGTTAAACAATCAATACTACACGTTGACATTCACATTGGGGTCAGCTATATTAGGATGTTGAGGGTCATCGTGAAATAACAAAACACAATTCTTCACAGCATCACAGTCAGGTGTTGGTTACCAGGGGAACAGTGAGTCCTTGATTTTTTTGCCATAGCTGAGCTCTTCCTCCTTGACACAAAAGAAGTCTCCACCATCACTACTGGCCTCTGGGACTGAAGCTACCGAGTAGTTCACCACACTTTAAAAACACACACAAACACGCACGCACACACACACGTGTTAGCTCTTGAGTGAAAAAACTGCCGAGTCACTGTCTTCATAAAGTGTCTCACCTGACAAAGCCCACTTCTTCACAGCTAATGCTAGCCAGCAGCTCATTGGCTGACGAGGAGCACACCTGGCGCCACCTCCGCTGTGCAGAGTCGAACACACGAAGTCGCTGGTCAGCAGAATTAACCTGAACTGGAGAGAATAGAGTGGTGGACATTAAGCTCATTTTAAAATAAAAAGATATCAACAGTTACTACGGCAACGTAGTTAATAGACAACTCTTATTGTCCTCACCCTCATACAGTCCTGTGTCCTCCTCCATTGTGCAGTATGTGACTGTGGGGCAGACGAGAGCAAAGGTGTAAAGCTGGTAAAATAACATTTTAACTGAAATATCAACATATAAACATAATATAATATTGTGCTCATTACTACAGCTCCAAAATGAATAACACTATGAGCTGGGGTCAGGGTCTCTGTCAGAACAGTCAATATTTTGTCAAAACTGTATACATAAAATAAATCAATAACAACATTCAACTTAAAAAAATGTTTTGTAAATATGTAGTTGCCTGGATTATTGACTCAAATCACAGTGTGAATCATTACTTATATATATATCATATTTTTTATATATTATGTAATATGAATACTAACTAATGTAATGTAAATCATTCTTGAACATATGTGTGTGTGTGTGTGTGTGCGGCGTGTGCAATCTGACCTATGGCCCAAACTGCAGCTCCAAGAGCTCCCAGGGTGATCAGCGTCACACACACACCCACCATGCGACAAGGAGTCAACACACAGGTCAGAGAGATTCCTCTGCTAGCTGCAAAAAAAAAAACCTTTGAATGCACTTGTAGTTAAACACATGCATGCGCACGCACGCACACACACACACGCACACACACACACACACATATCAATGAATGCACTTGCAGACATGCAAAGCATGCACACACACACAAAGCAGCAGGTAAAATATTACATAACATCACTAACCTGGACGTACTTAACATGGGAACATTTGACAAAACCAAATGGATAAATATTGTGACAGGGAACTAAAGTTAAGCAAAGCTGTTCAAATGGCAAACTGGTAAATCAGAGAAACAGCTGTTCTTCAAAAGGTAAACATTGTACTGAAACAAGTGAAAGTAATGAAACCAAGTGTGCTCACAGCTGTCCTTTAGAAAACAACCAATAAGGGACCACAGTGGCACAGTCTGAATCTGACATATGACATGGATTATTCAATAGTCTGAAGTCTACCATTGACCAGCGACAAATAATTAAACATGGTGCCATGTCTGCCGTGTGTGTGTGTGTGTGTGTGTGCGTGCGTGCGTGTGCGTGCGTGCGTGTGTGTGCGTGCTGCCTTCTGTTACAAAATGTCACAGAACTGTGTCATCAGATAGTGATGCTGAAAAAGCACTCTTGAAGGGATTAGGCACATGAAGCATCCCTCCATTATCAAGGGAGCCATTGTGTGTCGTCGTGACAACATGTTGCGCCATCACAGCGCTACCACCAGGATGCAGTGTTGAGACACCATGATAGCGTCTGCATAGAGGACACACGGGATTTCTACTGACCCTAGCCTCACACACCATATCAATATGACACATATCCAATTTAGTATCCCACATATTACATAAGCCAGATATGAGTCATTCAGTATTCCACACATCTCATTCAGGATCCACTTGCCATTGATATAGATATGTGAATGCATTGTTGTCTGATTCTTCCTACAGTATACACGTTCTAAAATATCTCACTTAAGTGCAGGGTCAGTCATTTTTGCTAATGTAACTTCGAGCTCAAGTCAAAACCGTATTGTTCCTATTTACGGAGCTAGAGCTGTGGCGAAGTATCAGATTCTTTATTCAACGCGCACAGAGAATGGTAAACTAGATAGATGTGAGGACATATTTGTTAAATTTGACAAAAAAGTATAATAGTAAAAGTAAAATAGCTGACTTTACCTTTAAGCACCGGAATTCCTGTGTGCTTGTTTCTGCCTTTTTCTCTGAACAGACTAAATGAAATGACTGTAAACTTAATAAAAACACATCCTATAGTCAGTCTATTCCAAAGACATTTACATTTCAAAATAACATAAGTATAGTTTGACTAACATGGTTGAGATGCATTCATCAATACAATCATGCAATAAAACTGCTGACTACAGAGAAGTGTACAGTATGATGATTTTGCTAGACATGCCCTTTTCAATAGGCCTCCAATATTTGTTCCCTGTTTGCTCGCTGTCACAACCTTGCAGTCAAGCTCAGGGTCACTCACCCTACAGCACTGTGTGGTTCTCAGCAGAGGGCTGCACCAAAACATTCTAAATGTCCCCAGATCTCATACAGAGTGATTTACAATGACTGCAAACATTTAAACGCACATATTCTTTAATATGCTAATTAAGTCCTGTCACAGCTGGTGAAGAACTGGCAGGACAAGCCAATGTGTCTATCGGCTTACGGATGAAATGGTAAATATTGCCACAAACATGAAGTCAGTGATGTCCCTTCAACAAGTCCAACCAGTTTTCCAGAATATATTGCCCAAAATGTTTGTGTGTATTGAACCCTCTATTCCCAAGGGAACATGCAGGTGTTGCATCAACAAAATAGTGATTGTGTCTCAATATTTACACACCTGTGATTCTCAAACTATATGTGTCAAACATGTATAAACTCTATGGAATTTATTTCCCATTAGTTTCCATGATATACCTTTGAATTATCTGCTTTTATCGTATTTGTGTTAACAAACTACACACTGTCTATATTTAGCTTATAGCTTTATACATCCGCAGTCCCTGAGCAAGTTTACAAAAGTGTTTCTGTTATTTTTTGCAGCGGCGTCACACATTATCATTGCTATGACTATTGTTTTTCATAAAATAGAAACAGCAATATATCGCTTTATATCGTACTGTGGCCACTGTCTCTCTCTCGTGATATGCATCATATTACCAGAATCTTGCCCATACACGGCCCTATTTTATATGCCCCAACAAGATATCCTCCTGGAACAATATATTTCACTTAGATACGTGTAGAGAAGGCACTGTGCATGGACTGATTTATTAATTGACTTCTATGGTGTCTGTGGTACACGTGCTGCGGACTCAACACCTATTACTCCTTTTGTAGGGTATAAGATAGATATAAAATCCACACATCCAATTCCAATGTGTTTATTGAGAGGGAACCAACCAACCAAAGTCATCAGGCCCAGCGGGTCCCAGAGGAGCTGGAACCTGACCTTACCTTTCATCTCCCTCTCTCCTTTCCTCCTCAAGCTCCTCTTTCTACCGTTACCCCTTCTTCACTAACTTTACAACTTGATTGTTTGCCTCCTCTGTGACATGGCCCCTTTCACTTCCATCCAAAGAACCTGCCCCTCCATTGATGTTTATCTTTTCACCACATTTCCCATCATTCCCTGACTCACTGTTCAGTATCTGACGCACAGCACATGCATGCGTTGCATTTCATGGCCCCACCTACTCCACCTTTACTCCCTTTAACCAGTAAACAACTCCTTCCAGTTTACAGCTGTGCTCTGCATCCCACCATACCCACTCTACGCAGTTTTCGTATTATTTTCCTTTCCCCTAAACCCCCTGAGTCCAACTAATCACAGAGAACAAACATTCTATTGTCCCTCATTCTACCTGAGACCTCCTTTGTGTGTGTGTGTGTGTGTGTGTGTGTGTGTGTGTGTGTGTGTGTGTGTTTGTGTGTGTGTGCGCTCCATGCCTTTGAGTCCAACTAATAACTGTACTAACCTGGTACAAAGGTAAGATAATGCGTCTATATATACCAGACATTAATCACGCAAGAATCTGCCAATAATTAAGCCGCTTCATCTAAAACACTATTGCTAGTCTCACTGAAATTGGTTAGTTTATCTTTGAGTTTCTTTTTTGTCTTACAAAACTCACTCACGCACACACAAACACAAAATAACACTGAGTAATCCCATGGTTGCGGTTGTAGCTATGGAGGAGATAAACAGGCAACATAGATCCAGAAAACTCAGCAAATATCTCTTACTGTAACTTAAACATAATAAGAGTGTACAAGGTTACACACGCAAATTGTATATGGTGTCACACTAACCCTGCATGTATGTAGCAACATAAATCTTGTACACAAACACAAACACATGCAAACAGCCACACCCTACATAATGTATTACAGCTTACTGTAATTACTATGCCAGATACACTAGTTAGGCCCACGCAGAGACAGAGCACAAGCTGCTGCTTCAGAATGGACTCCCTGTCATACCGTCGACTAAACAGGAATAGTATAATACTGTAAAAGTAAAGATAGCTAAACCCTGTGATGACAATATATGAAAACCTGGACATCTGATGATTAATCTAACAGCATCAAGATGTAAAGAAATTGGTAAGTCTGAAGAAAACCTTTGCCACATTTTGGCAGCATAGCAATAAGGTAGCACCGGGTAGAACAAAGTAAATGGTGGTTAGTTGTTAATTGTTAAATAATTGAAACATTGTGTAATACGTAATACAAGAGACAATCTATATGCTAGATAGATATAATGTAGGTACACCCTGTAGTTTCTATTGTTGGAACTGGTGTAGTGATGTTCTGTTTACAGAAAACAAAGAATGGTGCTGTATGCATGCTATATATCAATCCTACATAAAGGAGTACACTCATTATACGTTTACAGTTTTGCATGAGAAGCTTAATGGCTGAGATGGTTACAGATGTACGTAATACATTCATACGTAATGAGTGTGTTCCTAAAGTGAGTGAGTGTAGTTTTCTCTAGTTTGTTTGTATATTCCAAGAACAGTGCACTTGCTTTAGTTTGAATAACAGTTGGGAGATAATGCAGATTTATAAGAAATGTGGTCCCTCAGTTTGGGCAGGGAAAAATACATATGATCCCAGATATGATTAAAGTTACCAAAAACGTTGGTTTATCACACACAGCAGGCTGACCCTATTCAGTTGGAAATAAAGTGTATAAAATATAGTGTTAAAGTGGCCCTATTGCATTCTGTATGGCCATTACATTGTACTATACTGCACACCATCTATGTTCTCATCACTGAAAAACACATGACAGGCTAGTCAGTTAATAGTTAACATCTGGTTGACTGATGTTTGGTTCAAAACACAAAACCAGCAAAGCTCACTGTGGCATGAAGGTGGGGGAAGGGATGCATTGGTGAAACACGTGTACCTTAAATATTTGTATACATACCCATTTTTCCGTCCTTCACTGCTTTCCCAGCATACATTTTGCAGGTGGTGACAGGCAGGAGATGTTTGTCTTGTTATTATGTTTTTCTGGATTCCAAAACACGTGAAACTTCTTCCCCAAAAGTCCCTTTAAGATAGAGATCAGATTTATCTCATAACACTGTAAAACCCAGTAGGATTTACAATTCAAAGGGCGTATTTCTATAATTTTTACACAAAACACAAATCAAAACCTTCTGGGCTAATAGGCCATGTCAAGCCATTTTATACAGCTATATTAAATTAGCTATACAACTAAACACCTAAACTGATTAAATTGTAGCTAAGCCATATGTTCTAATATAACACAGTTGAGGAATGTACATTTAAACATAAGCTATATAAGACAAGTCACATGGCAAATCATTATACTGTTAAATTGTCTCAGTAGAACTAATTCTGAGCCTTTTCATTTAAATCCACCTAGCAAAGATGTTGCCAGACCATGTTAGGGGTCTGTAGCCCCCTTAAAATATGAATTCCCCCCTTTCCCCACCCATATATGTCTATCATTAAAAACTATAGCGTAGTCATGATCTTAAATCACTAACTGTTCGGCAAAGTATGAGCCACAGATACAATGACATGGCAATGACATGACCCCTTAAGGCCTCCTATCCACGAGTCTCTTGACGCCCTGCCACCTGCTTTGATTACGGTGTGTCGTTACATTTCATGGCAAGATCAAAATAATCTAGAAGAAGATAAGGCATAGTTTTGCCTGTTAATGAGTTTTAAAACAAAAACGCAATCATCAAATAGTAGGCTAGGCTATCGGATAAATTGTTGAAATCGTGAATAGCGAACATAAACAATGCAATAACGTGGTTTAATTAGGCCTAATTTGTTCTTTGTTCTTAAAATCACTCACCTGTGTGTCCTAACCTGGTCCTAACAGGTGTAGGCTATATGAGGCCCATGTGCACGATAAAGATTTGGCTTGTAATCCGTTAAAAACCAATGTAGTTAGTTCTGCTTCATCCAAAAAAATATAAGGTCATTTGCACTCCATTATAACGAGTTTTGAGTAAATCCTTTTTATGTTTTTCACAGGTCGCTGACCCCAAAGAATAGAGAGAGAGAGAAAAAAACATAAAATATAGAAACTCATCCAGCGACCTTTAGTCGTTCCAGTCAACCAAAGCCAACGGCCTCTGCTTCTAATCGAAAATAAAGGAACATTTGGAGGATTTAAAAACAATTCTGCTGTTTTGTGGATGTTTGGCGTAGTTCTGTCCCGACTGGTTTCGTCTCGTACCTCCCACGAGAGACCCACATACCAGCAGGCGAGGGGGACAGTGACGTCACACTCACTGTAATTACTGGCCGTTAAATTGGGATCGGCCTGTAATTTTTGTTACATAAAGTCATACATGTGTAATATACATTACACATCTATGCCTACGACTAAATCAGGTTAACAATTATTAGTATGACCTGCAGGCCTAATGTCCATTGTTCATAGACTGTATCTCTGTTGAGACGGACATGGTTGATATGGACATCTCAGCTAAATTATATTTTCACTGCATGTGCCACAAAAGGTTACAAACAAACTGAGCTGCTAAGATGATGTCACACACACTCAAACACACATGAACACATTAATTAGTTCCCTTATCTACCAAGAATACAGTTCCTTGTAGGCTACATGTGTAAGAAGAAAGGGAAGTTAGATGCATGCTGTGCTCTGGAGAATAGACATATATAGAAGAGCTGCATATGATACGGAAAAGACGCAAGGTCTGGCGTATAGGTGAAGAAAGACAGGAGGTGACCGAGGAGTAAAGGAGAGATGCTACACTCGTTAAAGTGAAAACGACAACACAGAGAAGACGTGGAGATGGGTGAAGGAATGAGTCTGTTTTCGTGTCTGCTGCAGATGCTGTATTTTATAGGTAAGAGATCTAAAACAAATGAGAAAGTCTCTTAAATAAATTAAATGTGGTGTTGTGACAACAATGTATTAGGCAACACAATTGTATAATTCATTGCAATGTAATTTAACATAATTTCTTGAAAATAGTGTTCTACAGATAACCCTTTTTGGTATTGATACAAAGATTTTAGGCCTACCTAGATTAAGATTTATTGGATTATTATATAATTTTAGCAATCTAGGCATTTCACAACTTGTAACTACAAATGTAATTAATTTTTTTATTAACTCACATTCTTATTACATTTATCTTGCTTGTATTCCTCTTTAGGAGCTTTCGCTGGTGAATGGTCAATTCGTATACCCTCCAGTCCTGTCTGTGCTGTAGCTGGTTCAACTGTGGTGTTGCCTTGTTCCTATGACTACCCCCAGAGTCCTAGGGACTGGCATCATGCTGGAGAGGTAAGTGAAGGAATACGGTAGACTACTGTATGTGTGTGAGCAGTATTGGGTATTCTGCCATCGTAACACAGGAGCGTAGGAACGAATTGCACGTCAACACAGGCAGGACTCAAGGGCTTTATTCTGACACAAGGTGCAGACATGCACGTGAAGGGAACAACGATCAACAAGAGAAACACAAGGGCTTAAACACTAGAAGACACCACAGACTGCTGAGCCAGGTGAAAACTAACAAGGCAACTTGGGGCAGGAGCAGAGACACGAGCGAAGCACGTGAGGGAGCACATGAGACAAACGAGGACTAGAACAAGCATGGCCCAGCATGATCAAGTAAACTGGAATGGCTCCGTAATATTTTGAGGTTTGCTTATAATGGCTCTTCTGTTATGGCTTCTGTCCAACCTGTAGCTGGAGCAGACAGACCAGGTGAGAGTCCTGTCAGAGATGTGGTGTCTGGAACAGGGTCGCTGTATCACACCAAGGTAGAAGATAAAGCCTCCATCCATTTGTCTATATCAATCAATCAATCAATCAATCAATCAATCAATCAATCAATCAATCCTTCTGTCAGGTATGTGTTCCACAGTGATGGGATCTTTCCAGATCCTTCCTATCGGGACAGAGTGAAGTACCTTGGGGAGCCTGGATCTATGAACTGTTCTCTGAGCATCTCAGACCTGAGAGCCTCAGACAGTGGAACGTATGTGTTCTACATTATCACCAGCCACCCCACACAGAAGATGCCAGAACAAGCTGGCATACATCTTCTCATTGCAGGTACAGTATGGCCTGACCTTTGTGAATGTGCAAGAGATCTGAATTGAAACAAAATAGACGGTGACTCCACTGATGGAGTACAATATCATTTGGAGGTTGGAAGGTGAAACAAACAAACTACGTATGAGACATACAAAGCTAGTGGAAAATTGTCCTGACTCACTTTACTGCCATTCATTATCAGTCATTTAATCTTGAGCCATTGCTTAGCCATTTCCCCATTCATCCAACAACTGTGATCCCCTACAGCTGTTATTTATAGATCTGAAACTAACTTGTAAATGCTGCTGTAAACAGCATCATAGAAGTTCCCTTATCCAAACCTCATTTTGAACAACTTGAATTATATTTTATATTCTTACTAGTTTATTCTCCCCCCCCCCCCCCAACATATGTTGTGGGGTTATTGAGGAACTTGCCAATTCTCCATTTCAAACCTATTTTAAACCAAAATTCATCAACAAAATCATACAGCAACAATGCATCTCCTTCCAACTGAAGCAATGTTAACAATGTTCACACGCCTTGTTTACATGGCAACGTAGGCCAATGTCATACGGCGAAACGCACTCTCGTTACGCTACTTGAGGCAGAGAAGTAGTCTTTGCAACGCTCGAAAATGAAGATCTTGTGGTTGCTCTGTGTATGCATTTTGATAACACTGCTGATTGTTACCCATGATCAAGTAGCTGAAACAATGCCTGGTTATGTATTGCAGCTATTCATTTTAAATTCACAGTAAACATTTTAGTAGGCCGGCCTGTTTAAAAACAATACAATAGTGCAAAATATTATTCACATCGTCACCTTCTACTGAAATTTAAAATTTGATGTAGGAATGGGTGATATACTACCATACATTTTAATGAGTTTGCTACAACTTGCTAACTTTCGATTATATCAACGTAGCAGACTGCAGCGAAGCTGACGCAAAGTTTGAAAATGTTCAAAGTATGACTTATCCGTTTCTTAGCGGATACTTAAGTCGCTAGGGGGCATTCCGATTCCACTTTGTTGAGATGGTCTTCTTTGAAACGAATGATATCTGGCGCTACGTAAAGGAGTGCATTACTGCAATGTGAACCAGGCTTAACCCTGTCCTGTAGACACCTCCAACAGCGTCACAGCATCCGTGAGACCCTGTGGTGACATCGTAGAGGGTGTGGACCTACATCTGGCCTGCTGCAGCCCTGCTGCTGGATCAGAGGCCCGGTACCGGTGGTACAAGGACACCAGTGTCACACCTGGGTCGGCTCAACAGCTATGGAGCATGAGTGATGTCCAAGCTGATGCCGCTGGTACATATTACTGCCAGGTCCACACAGCAGAATGGACACACAACTCAACAGCACTAACCATTGATGTACAGTGTAAGTGAAGGTTGGACCCTCTCAGGTTTCATTTCATTTAGCTATAGTTCCATTTTAATAAATTATGTTAGCTATGCAAATGGGTTTGCTCCAGTTTCCCCAACTATCTAAACATGCTAGGTTCTCTGACCAGTGACACTAGCCTCTAACTGGAGTGGAGAGATGGGTTATATGCAGAGAATGAATGTCACTACATGTATTTGTATGTGACAATAAAAAGCACCTTTACCTTTACATACAGTATCTAAATATGACAGCAGGTCTGATTCATCTGTCCTTCAGATCCTCCTCGTAACACAACGGTCTCTGTCTCTCCGTCTGGACCCTTACCTGTGGGCGGCGTTGTGGTCCTGACTTGCAGCAGCGATGCCAACCCTCCCGTGCACACCTACACCTGGCACAGAAGTCCGCAGTGTCTCACCATGGACAACGCTGGCTCAGAATCCTTCACGCTTCCACCAGCCAATACACCTGGCCAGACGCTTGTTACGGCTAACATCACCATGGAGGATTCTGGCCACTACTGCTGTTTAGCAAGCAACACACACGGGTCAAAGGACTACACTGTATCACTCACTGTAGGCACAGGTGGGTGCTCGTTTTACTGCAATATGGCAGCAAGGTTCTACTACAAGCAACTGTTTTCTAAATCATGGTTTAGTAATAGTTTACCAGTATAGTGAAATACATGGATGTCGTTGTTAGGCTAGACATAATCACGTGGACTTTTTCTGAATTTGATGTTGACAGTTTGATTTCAACAGACGTTTGAGAGGAACTCTTGCGTCATCTTTATGGCTGGTTGAGCATGCAGTGACCTTCAGGAGACACCAGTCCAAACATGCTCCTCCTATTTCCTGAGCATTTATTATTAGAGATACAGTATAATGTCTCTATCACAAAAAAGGAAGTGCATGATCGCTTATAAAGTAGCATTTCAGGGAAGCTGGAATGGGTTCAACTGATTACATTTTTGTTTAGATATTTGTGGGTTTTATTAGGAATTCTTTTTAAAATAGAAGAAAAAAAAGTCACATTCCCAGTGTATCTATATAGTTCTTAGTTTCACAAGACCACACGTAAGTATGACCCAGTAACCATATAGGTATATTACATTTAAGAAAGCTATACCATGAAAGGGTTTTACTTAAATTGAGTATCCCTTGCAAACATCGAGGATGGTGCACCATATTAAACTTATTTGGTCTCTGCTTTGTGGACGGCAGCTAGAGACCAGTCATCGTCAAACGGTCTGAAAAGGGTGACCATTGGTGTGACTGTTGCTGTCCTTGTGGCTGTCATAGCCATAGTGGCCTGTGTCATTAGCAGGTGAGTTAAGTCTCTACTGTGTAAGGTCAAGTATCCTTACACGATTCAATTAGCATTTGAAACCCATCCATCTCGGCTAGACTATGATCTACTGTACGTACCTGATCGTTTTGACTTGCCTGTCTGGCTGAGTCTCTCTACTTCTCCCCATGCTGTACTTCATCTTTGCAGCACACCCACTATACACTGCAGTGTGCAGTACAGCAGTCTGGGGGTGCTATATATGCCACTGAGTAGTGATTTATTTTAAAAGTGTGTTTTCTCTTTTTAAAGGAGATGGTCATCCCTCAAACAGCAGTCCTATGAACTTACAGAGACGAGGGCTACAGCACATTAAGCCAGCTGAAGTCAAGAGACAGACAGCACAATGGTCATCTTAATGGTTTATTTGGTACAATGATAATTGTCTCAACATTATCAACATGATTGTAGCAGTAACTTTTAAGTGGGTTTTAACAACATTAGCAACAGAGAATAAATGCGGTCTTTGCCTAAGAACCTGACAAAGTAGGATGCAGTGACCAATGAACTGCTGTTTTAGTTTAGCTTACATCTGTCAGTTTTGCAGTAAACTCTCTGGTGTGATAAGGCCCCAAAAGATGTTAAACAGACCCTGAGAATAGTTAACTTGAAGCTGAAAGTCAAGAGGACATTGACTTTAACCACAGAATAATAGTTCTACCATGCAAATACTTGAAATTTAACTTAGACTTAACCATTTAAAATACATTATTAAATTAACTTAAGTTCTTGGGGTGCAGAAGTGTGAGATATTGTAATTTGTTATATTTATTGAATAAATATAACAAAATACAATATATTATATTATTATAAATAATGTATAAGAACATTTATTTATCAGTTTACAGGCAGTGCTTTTGCTTTAATCTGATATATCCACATTATACATATTCAAACATACACACTATTTTTACCTGGATGTAAATCACAAGGGAGATCACCTTAACAGCTGCATTTGCTAAGATGCAAATAATATACATCTTAAGGCTACCCCTCTTTATAGACTGACTTGCATTGAGGCGTGCAGAACCAGAATGGGATATTTCTCATGTTGTTTTCATGTTGTTGTTTTTTTATATAAAATATAAAATACGTTCAGTGTACATTTCAATAAGGGTATAATGTGACTTTGTTGACCACTAGAGTGCAGTATATGCATGTGAATGAAGGTACTAGTATTACAGAATGTAAAATACTATATAAACAACATTGGGCCAGAAGTAATAGATATAAGTAATACATATAAGTCATTAAGGTGTTTACATATTCCCCCCTCCTATAAAGGTTTACACGCTTAGTGTTTGCAGTTTAAAAATGAAATGTTTGAATTTATTAGTAAATACTGATAAAACAATATCAACCACTGAAATGTTGTGTTTTGCTATATACTGTATTATTGATCCATAACCACAATA
>JAODLL010082415.1:0-39390 GCA_026546735.1 Forbesichthys agassizii | reverse complement strand
ATATTAATAATTAATACAAGTTTGTTAGATTTCTGTGACCGCCAAGGCTGTCCAAACATTTTGCTTGTCTATATAGCTGGCTCCATATAGGTTCTCAATGAGAATCCTGGTTTCAGAATCACATCTGTATCCACCTGTCCATCTTGGAATATTGATCAATATGGGTTTTGAAGGCAGGGTCAGTCATTCTTGAGAATGCTTGCTAACTTCAAGCTCAAATCAAAACAGTATCTCTCCACGATCCTCAGCGGCGCTGTGTCACACAAGTGTAGTACTACATCTTTGTTTATACGAGCAGTGTTCGCCACATTGTTTATTTGACTATTTATAGAGCCAGGGCTGTGTAGAAGTATCAAATTATTTTTTCAACTCGCATAGAGAACGGTACAATAGCAAAATTCGAGGAGATATTTGTTGAATTTGACAGAAAGTGTATTAGCTTGCTATACATGATTATACCTTTAATTTCATAGATTCAAAGCACAGCTAGCTCCTCTTGATCCACCACACCCTCTCCTTTAAAGAGTCTAACTCAAGAGTAATAATAATGTCATGATTTATGTTTACTGAAAAAACTATAACTAACAATTCTATAAGGTTGAGGACAACCGGTCTGGCTGTCTGGCCAACTGAGTGGCAGCATAAGAGTGGGCTGGATCCCCAATCTGCTAGCATGCATGAGCAAGTTGTCCATGAGCAAATTCACCAAAACCACTCCATCCATCCATCCATCTTCATCCGCTTATCTGTAGTCAGGTCACGTGGGCAGCAGCTCCAGCAGGGGACCCTAAACTTCTCTTTATCCAGCTCTGACTGGGGGATCCCGAGGAGTTCCCAGGCCAGTGTGGAGATATAATCTCTCCACCTAGTCCTGGGTCTTCCATGAGGCCTCCTCCCAGCTGGACATGTCTGGAACATCTCCCTTGGGAGATGTTCCAGGCCAGGTACCAGATGCCCGTACCCCTTCAACTGGCTACTTACGACGCAAAAGAGCAGTGGCTCTACACCAAGTTCCTTACGGATGGCCGAGCTTCTCACCCTATCTCTAAGGAAAATTCCCACCACCCTCCTGGAATAAAAAACATTGCGGCCACTTGTACCCGTGAGCTCATTCTTTCAGTCATGACCCACCCTTCATGACCATAGATAGGTGAAGGTAGGAACAAAAATTGCCCGGAAGATTGAGAGCTTTGCCTTGTGGCTCAACTCCCTTTTCGTTACAACAGTGCTGCTCCGATTCTCCAGCCAATCTCCCTCTCCAATGTTCTCTCACTCACAAACAAGACCCCGAGGTACTTGAACTCCTTCACTTGGGGTAAGGACTCATTCCCTACCCGGAGTAGGCACTCCATCAGTTTCCTTCTAAGAACAATAGTCTCAGATTTTGCTGTGCTATTCCTCATCCCATCCGCTTCACACTCGGCTGCGAACCGATCCAGTGAGTGCTAGAGGTCACAGACCGATGATGCCATCAGGACCACATCATCTGCAAAAAGTAGTGATGAGATCCCCAGGTCACTACGCCTCGATATCCTGTCCATGAATATCACAAACAGGATTGGTGACAAAACGCAGCCCTGGCAGAGACCAACTCCCACCTGAAACGAGTCCGACTTACTGCAGAGAATCCGTACACAGCTCTAGCTTTGGGCATACAAGGCTTGGATTGTCCTTAAAAGGGACCCCCTCACCCCATACTCCCGCAGCACCTCCTACAGTATATCCCGGGGGACCCAGTCATACGCCTTGTCCAGATCCACAAATCACATGTAGACCAGAAGGGCATACTCACAGGCCCCCTCCAGGATCCTTGCAAGAGTAAAGAGCTGGTATGTTGTTCCGCGACCAAATTACCTATCTCTTAACACAGATACATTTGATTTTGAATGTAAAGATTGATATAACCAGTTTTCAGTTTTAATTGACAAATTATGTAAATGGAGGACATTTATATAGCGCTTTACAGTATTTTGCCTCACATTCACCCATTAACCCATTCATACACTGGTTGTGATTGCTGCCATGCAAGGTGCAATCAACCACCGGGAGCGGTGGGGGTTAGGCATCTTAAAGGATGTTTATAGGTAGGTCAACACCAGGGTTCAAACCCATGACCTTCTGGCTGGAAGCCACCCAGGCTCCCAGCCAGGCCTGGGTGTAAATCACACCCATGTAATTTAAAGGTTCTTGAAAGATCATATCATCTAGCATATGTAACAGAAATCCCTTGCCTTCAAAACTGAAGGATCCTGTTCTGTCTTTGAGAGCACAGAGTATAATGTAGAGGAAATTAGGCAAATAAAGGCAACAGATAATGAAGAAAGGGTTTTACATTAATCAAAATGCACTGAATGCAACTATAACACATATGGCCTCTGGGAAATGCAGACTTGTAGTCTTACTTGTAATCATGCATCATGTCACATGCTATTACACATGTCAGGGTTATCACACACACACACACACACACATACACACTAACACACCCACACAGAGAAAGTTGTTAGCATCGCTCAGCTAATTATGGCTCATGTAGCTTGTGCATGAGAGCATGTGTGTGTGTGTGTGTGTGTGTGTGTGTGTGTGTGTGCGCGCGCGCGCGCGTGTGTGTGTGTGTGCAGGGGTTCCTAAGTAGGCTTGGCTGAGTGCACAAACGCTTTAGAGATTCTTCATTTAACTAGTGTAAGCAGATTTTTTCACCCTATTAAAATTATATGTGATGATGGATAGACCTTTAATAGATAGAGCCCCTTGGCTCTAAGTGGTAGTGTGTGTGTGTGTGTGTACTGTATGTGTGTGTGTGTGTGTGTGTGTGTGTGCGTGTGTGTGTGTGTGTCTGTTTGCGCACATGCAATTGTCTGTGTGTGCTTGTGTACGTGTGCGTGTGTGTGTGTGTGTGTGTACGAATGTGTGTGCATGTGCATTTCGGGGGACTAGGGGTCAGAGGGAGAACAGGCCTTCTGTTCAGTGTGCAGAAAAGCATTATGGGGGATTAAAGAATGGATGCCGTGGGGAGAGGAGGAGGGCAGTGTTGTACTGACATAAGCTCCTCCCTCTTGTGTCTCTATGGATTTTAGAAGTGTGATAGGTACACACATGAATCCACTGACGTAGCACACACACATACACAACTCAAGGCACAAACACACATACATATTCAATACATACACAGATAAAAATATACTGTATCTTTCACACACACATACACACACATGCAGATGTAGCTTGCTGAGTGTATCGCCGGAGGCTAGAATTGTCCTAACTCATAACTCCATAAAATGGAGGAACAGTAGCAAAAAAGAGATAAATGCTGAATATGTATTTTCACTAGAACCGGGCCTGTCAGGTAAGGTAACACATACGCTAAAGAAAACGAGGCTTGTTTTAAAAGAGATGTCACTATTGGTCTTGTACAGACCATTGGATTTAAGGAAAATAATTAGTTTCTGGCTGCACTTACTACAGTACAAACACATAGCCAACACATGAATAACAATAGCTTCATAATACAGATATGAACTAACATGAATTATCCAATACTGAATCTACGTCTCTTCACACAGTGCATACCAACACACATGTTGGCAGCTAATTCAATGCCCACGCTACACATCTCAAGGTTTTCTATTTTTATCAAAACAGCAGCAATAGTTTTCTCCTAAAAAGAACACTTGGTACTCATAGTACAATGACCTGAAAACACGAACAACAGCTACAGTAGCATTAAAGCTATAATTTGATGTCAAACTTGTATATCATTTTGTGCTGTTTTTCCTTTTGTCTTTTTTAAATTAGTGTTCATTGTAAAACACTTTTGTTTTGTGCATTATAAAAGAAAGTAACATCTTCTTACATTATAGAATACTGGTTAACATAACCAATTCACAAAATGTACAATATTACTGTAAAATATATTAACCGTTTAGTTTTTTTAAATGTTCATACATTTTCTGTATAGATACAGAGATTTGTTGGTGGTTGAGTGTGAATGAGAAAATAGTTGACATCTAGAGACATAGTCAGTGAATGCATTTTATGTCAAAGCAATAATAAAAATATTCACATTTTTGTCTACATAGACTGGCTGTGTGAAGGAAGAGCTTTGATAAAGTGAACTCAGTATTGTCATTAGCAGGGAGCAGGACACCAAGGTGGATGCAAACTCAGGGTAAGTTCAATGCAGTTATTAGGCTCTTTAAGAACATGCACAATGCTACAACTCAAACACAGTAAGCAAGAGGAAATTGCAAACATCACATCTCGCAGGTAAAACAAAAACAAGGCTTTACGAGGGAGGAAAGGTTCTGAAGGGCAGACAAGGTGATGTGAAGTAAGCACAGGTGAACGTGGAGAGGGCTAATCAACTAAACGTCAGTCAGGTGTGAGAGAGGCAAAGCTAAAACCAGTTGTGTCTGTAACTGCAGTTCTATGAATTATGGCTGCCTGCCTGGGTGAGAGGATTGTGAATGAACAGATTACAAGATGACGGGGGCTTTTATAGTCATTATCCCATGTCACATGTGACTTTGTTGATGTATTTCCTCGCATATGTGAGATGGAGATATCTAATGTTAAAAGCACCACCTCTGGTGGCCAGAATGAATGAAATAGAACTCTGGGGAATGTGATCTCTGTAGTAGAGTAAAAACTGAAAATGTGACAACAAAATATTGAGAAAAGCATGTACTGTAGCCAATCCTAAAAATGCAATGTACACAAAGGCATGCAGAGAACACGGAACATATATTTTTCATTCTTTTGGATATATACTGTATCTACACAATCATTTAATCCAGTGGTGTGGGAAGACAATTTCACTTAGAGGTGCTGAAAAACTGATTTTTTTTTTAAATAAATATTTTTTATAATGTAATTAATAGGATAGCCCGGAGGTATCCACCGCAAGAAATAGCAAAAAAAGAAGAAATAAATTAGTCTAGTGCATTCTAGTCGCTCTCCCGACAAATAAACATCAACAAAATACAGCAGCCTGCAAAAATAGCCTATAGGCATGATACTGTACACGTAAAATTGGCAAAAATTGTTCCAGAACATACAAAATATTGTAACACATGGTTATTTAACCTACTCATTTGCAACATGTCAGCGTACCGTTGTCATGTGTAGGCTATCGCAGAAGTTAACCTGAAACATAAAATGGGGTAACTATGGTCAAACTATTCAGTATAACTTAATGAGTTTTAAAATTCTGATGGTAATTAGATAAACATACTATAATCACACTGTTTAGTAGCCTATGAGTTAGATAGGTGGCAGACAATAAAACATGTCTGAAATGCAGACGGCAGAACACCGAAAGAAGGCCTACTAGGGCATGTGCCGGTGGCATGGCGCGTGCGTAATTTCCAGAAAAAAAAAAGTAGGTCCTCTCGAAAGTTAAATCATATTGATGCTATTTCAATCTTTTGATAAATATATGTGTTTTACTGTAGCCCATATTATTGCTACTTATTACGAAGAAATAGCCTACTACTATCTGAATAAAGTATAGCCCCGTGTCCACAGTTTAGCGCTGAGGAGCACTTCCCAGCGCTTCATTAAAAAGCACTGGTTTTGTTTCTATGACAATGTATTGAATGACGACATTAACATACGCCAGCTAAAACAACTTCTGTATGGTGATAAAATCCCTATAAACATTCAAGGTGAACAATATATGCTCATACACATGCAGTTTTATTTCCATGGGCCTTTTAGTGAGATGTCGACATACAGCTCACGATTGGTTGCCTGAACAAAAAGTTATTTACATTTAGAAGCGATCGGCCACAAAAAAAATGCGGAGCATACGCTATATCTTCATTGGGGTCATTGATAAAATAGGCTGGCTCTTAGAAAAAAGCCCTTTGTGGACACGGGGCCTACACTACTTTGCACAGTTCCAGCCCGTCAAACATTGGGGGTGCTGCAGCGCACTCAGCACCCTCCTTCCCACACATATGACTGAATCTGTAATATACATACTATTTTGCCTTTTTGTCTTGCAACATGATGGATGCCATTGCATTGTCTGTGTGCTGTTTATTGCTCTATTTCTCCTGTACTTTGAAGCCACTTTTATATTTCAGGTTCTTGATACACAGCTAGCTCAATAATTACTATGTTTCACACATTTCAGATGCTCTCGGCTAATGGTGAGAGAACAGAATTCTGTGTTCTTGCTTCCTGACTCCTTATACAGTAACTTTATCTTTTTTCAATTATGTTTCTCCAAGCTACTACTAACCATTTGTACTGAGGATTCATCCAGGAGAGTTTCAAATTAACATTTGGCACTGTTCAAAAACCACAGAAAAGCTTGCAAAGATGAAAATGAATAAAAGACTGTCTGACGCTTTTTTTTTACTCTATGTATCAAGCAAGGGTAAAACCCAATTTCCATTTCTAAGACACACACACACAAACAAGAATGCCAAATTTCCCTCTTTATCGTATTTAAAAATTGTGCAAATGTTTTTGTCGTCAACGTTGACAATTATTTTGATAATCTACCAATTACCAATGGACCATGTCATTCTGTTCTGGAGATTTTCCGGAGTTATTTTCTCTTTGACAGAATGGTTTGATAATTATCTTTTAATTCATAAAGTATTAGTTAAATATGTACTATTATATAGTGACTTGCTTTCTACTTTGCATGCAGAAGGGGATTTTAAACTCAAAAATAAGGAGTGCGGCATTTGTGAAAATTGACTCCAACAGTGAAAATAAAGAGATAACTGAACCAATGTTCTAAAACATCCATTATAGGCGTCTATTTAATGTGTTTACAAACTCAAGTAAAATGAAGAATATTAATTGAATAATGACTACGTTTTCCTCATAGCACAAACAAGTCACGTTGTTGCTTTAACCAAATGAGATATATGTATGGAGGCTATTTATCCGTGCTGAGGATAGTGATGAATATTATAACAACCACAACAGGCACCACAGACTGTTTGGCTCTGTGACAAATACAGCTTGGATTCAGTCCTATGGCACTTCTGTTTTTCATCTTTCATCAAAGCTAGTAATCGGTGGTTGACGGAGCTGGTTACTTTAACTTATAGAGTTTTTGTTGTGTACTGGTAGCATACAGTAATTCTTTTAGTCTTACAATTTAGTTACCAAGCATTTCTTTATATATGTGATAATGGGGATTGGGGACTGATTGATTGGTTGCTAACAAGCTGTTGGCAAGTGGAGAAATCAATACATTCTAATGCCAAACGGCTGGCGCAATGTGGTGTCCTTATTCTTCTGTGACATTTCTGTTTGTTGCCAATGCATTATTATATGCATTATTATATTTGCACCGTTGTTCATGTAAGTCGTTGCTACTGCAAACGACAACACAATAGAAGAACTACAGAAGTACTAGGCTAAAACACTAACGGTTAATGTGATCAGAGGTCACAGCGCAGCCAGCAAAAACTGCGTGTTTAAAACTACACTTGCTACACTGGTCTGGCCTGTCAATGGTGTGTTTTCCTGTCCATCTCAGTTGATAGTAATGCGGTTCTCGTCTGTGTAAGTGCCCACAAGAGCACCTATGTACTTGTGTTTGAATTCAGCAAGAGCACAGATATCAGGCTGAATGTGTGAAAGTATGGGCATTACGTACTGTACAGTGTGCTGGTGTGTGTTTTTTTAAATTAATGTGTAATTTATTTCCAAATTATCTACAACATTTTCAAAAACATCTGACAAAATGTTGTGAATAATTGTCTGAATTATCTGAAAAGTCAAGTAAATAATGTCAAGTCATAATGTTAATGGTTATTCCTAAATTGTCAAAAAGAAGAATTGGACCCACACTGGTCCAAAAGTATACTTTTGTATATTTATTATTGCATTGTTATTATTAAGACACTTCTATTGAGCATTACGGCAGGCCATGAAGTAAATTTTAACATATATATTATTTATCAGATGATCTAAACCAGTTTACAGACCAGCTGATTGCTGCTTTTCATGTGTTGGCAAAATCATCTGTGTGTTTAAGCTGGCTAAGACTGCTCTTTCCTGAGGCTTCCTCTGCAAGCCTGTTTGCACCCACCACCACCTCTCAAACATTCTCCTTTACGTCTGTCTTGGTCAATGTCTCTTGTCATTGTTGCTTGTTATTTTCTGTACCCTATGGGGGGTCTTTTTCTGTTCTCCCTGCCTTTCCATATATGCACATGGAAGGGCAGGAAGCTCCCAGAGCCATACCACCAAATATAAATAACTACAATGCCAATAAAATACTTTGTCAGTGGTCCTGACTTATATGTATAGTCAGCTATTGCAAGCAAAATGTAAGCGAATACACTGTTTATTAATAGGAAACACAAACAAAGTGGTGCAGTGCACAACAACAACCTAGATCTAGATTAGAGAAAATCACAAGAATCAAGACCCAGTTATAATTTCTGCATTTTTGAACTAAATGGACCAAGATAATTTGTGCAAAAACAAACATATTATGGGAGTTACTTTATGTATGTTTTTGCATTAATTGAGTTGGAGACTCTGTTTCACCTTCCCAATGTGTTTCCAATGTGGGGGGCGGAGCTTCTGAATGAACACGCTATGGTATTGAAGGGGGAAGTGTTTTTTTTTTTATTGTGTTCAAACATAAACAATCTATCTCCAGCATCGCTGACTCCACCTTTAAACATCCTGCCAATCACGATGCATTCGCTCCCTTTGTGATGCCAAGATGAGCAATGCAAGTGAGCTTCCTTTTGCCTGTGCAGCCCTTAAGGGGAATTCCCTAGGCAGGACCGCTGCTTGAGCCCCGGGGCAATGCCACGCACACACACATACGCACATATAATTCTCTCTCATTCTGCATTTATATTCTGTGGTGTCCCTTTCTTATACGGCGATCAATAGAAGGCAATACAGAGAGAGAGAGGAGGGGGGGGGGATGTGTGAATGAGGTTGAGAGCGACGATAGGTATATCTTGCATACTGATGACTCATGCTTGATGACTCATGCTTGTGTGCATTTAACACAACATCAAGCAGGTGAAAGACAGGTGTCAAACCTTGCTGGTTTATTACAGCAGACCCTGCTGACAGCTCTGGGCGAAAGACAGTCAATTACACACACACATGCACACACACTTACACAGCCGCAATATGCAAATCTGCCCTTGTAATAGCTTCTGGGGCAGACTTTCTGACATGGGTCATCACAAATCTTGACACAGTCAAATACATACGCAATACATGTTAGTGTGTGAGAGAGTCACAGACAGGGGGTTTGCTTAACAGACATTTGACGTGACCCCTAACTCCCTATAATACCCTTAAAGACATATGCACACACACACACACACACACACACACACACACACACACACACACACACACACACACACAAACCCACCTACAGTACGCAGATGTACATAGATGCGCACACGCACACACACACAAACTCAGATACGCATACGTACGTACTGTACATACACATGCGCGCGCACATACGTTGATGTCAAGGAAGCATGTCCTAGCTGTCAATTGGCAGCCTTTGACTGTCAAAAGTGTGTGTTTCCAATGTCGACAGATGAGGCGGTCCGGGCGTGTGCACGGCTCCAGCGAGCAGGCGCTGTGCACACGCTTCAGTTTGTTCAATAGGCACCTGCCACTATCAACACTTCAAAGAGCCAAAGCCTTTCCCATCTTCAGCCCTCATTGCCTGCCCAGGTTTGTATTAGGATACAATATATAGATATACTCTCTCTCTCTCTCTCTCTCTCTCTCTATCTATCTATCTATCTAGTGCATTTATACTGGTTTAATTTAACTTTTATTAACAGAAAGCCACACAAACTGAACAATGTCAGGTCAAACTGTAAATAAATAAATTGACAAGAAGACATGCTGTACTGTATTTACAGGCATAAATACATAAATTACCTGTGTTGTCTAGCTGTTCAACAGTCAATTTAGTCTACTATGGCAACCTCGCCCAAAATATTCACAGACCTCTGGACCTTAATCAGTTATATTTATTTTCATTACATTTTTTGTTTTATCTGCTATAAAATCAATTGAAAACCGCCTGAAACCCATTGCATGCTCTAAGTGCATGGTGGGTTAAAGCAGTTATTCACAACTTGTTGACCCAGGGACCCTTCGAGAACTAGCCAGTTCTCTTAATGCATCTGAATACATTGTAAATAAACAAGAGAGCTCCTCGCAGTCAAGGACAGCCAAGTCAATCATATAACAAATTATGCATTTGAAAATGATCGCCAGCAATTAAACAAAGAGCTAGTTTAGTGCTAGTTGACACAAAATGTTTTTTGTTTCACTAGAGAAGCACATTGCACCAAGCCACAAGATTATGAAAACATCAGAATTGAAAGCAAAAAGGCTTTCATTGTTTGATTATTTATGGCAAAAGTTAGAAATGATCTCTTTAAAACATTCTGGTCGCGGCATTCCAATGCCACCTCCGATCTGAAACTAAACTCAGGATTAAATATTTTTCTGAATACTATACCAAAGCATCAACCATACTAATAGAGAGTAATCACTTTATTCAAAACATCTAAACAGAAATAATGATTTTCAGACCAGTAGCAGCTGCTGCCCTATTACTTTGGCAAGGACAAAGCGCACCACAAAAATGTGGAAAATGTTATCTGCAGTACACACTGACTATCTTTTAAGATGTATGTTTTAGAGAAATAATAAAAAACGATTTCATCAAATAAATATATCCCAAACATCATCACGTGCACTAATCGACGTAAATAAAAGCTACTGAGTTTTTACTAAGGTGTCTACTAAACATCGCTCCTGAATTACATTATAGCCCTGCTTTGTGAGAGCTGTACTATAAGGAAGGAGATATACGCTCACTCTGAGTGAGGCAGTTGCTGTTGTAGGCTTTATTTTAATTAAAGTATACTGTGTATATTTTAAGTTGTAATCCAAAACATAATTATATTCTAAATGTAACACTACAATAACACAATTCTGCACACCTGTGCCATTTCCTCCAGAAATATTGGCACCATTGGTAAAGATGAGTAAAAAAGGCTGTGAAAAAATGACAAGTTCATCATCTTGTTCGGAGACTGAACATATGACCAAAATAATTTAAGGAGAAAAAAACGAATCTAAAAAATGAATCAGTTAGTGTAACTCCTTAGTTATAATATTGTTGACAGACAAGAGCACTGAGGGGCAGGTGTACTGTGCATACATGCATTAAGCCCTTAACACGTGATGTTTTCCTATGGAAAGGGCAGTGAAAAGCCGCTTCCCGTACTTTCTGCTGCGCTCACATTTTATTGCAACTCAGACCTTGGTTGCCGCTGACCTTTCAAAGTGCAACCAATGAGATAACAGTTGTACTGTGCAGTACGTGACGTAGCCAGGAGCAACTCTTTGCAGGTTGCAGAGAATGGAAGCAAAACTCGTACTCATACATTAACTTTCACATAGAAACTCTCCACATGCTTGAGACTTCCACTTTACTCTTCAGTGACCTCACAAGGTCTAAATGGGATATAGGTGAGAGGACTGGCCACTGAAAAAGCTAGATTCAGTGGCCAGTGAACTGTTTCTTTGTGGCTCGAGTGGTACGCTTTGGATCACTGTCCTGCTGAAAGATCCTACCGTGACCCACTCTTTTCATTCTTGATGTGGAGACCGATTGTGAAGTCCATTATGCCAACGTATCTTTCCAAAACTCCCGGGGAATATGGAAGCTATACCTTCACGGTGGAGATTAGGCTTATTCCTTCATTACTTGACTTAGTACGCCAAACATTACTTCAGACTTTCTTTCCCTTTTTCATTTCAACCTCCTACCTTTTTATTCAATCTAATCATGCCTATCATAATCACCACCTTAGCTGTCTAAAACTATGAATCCAGTGCTCTTTCTTTCCAAGAGAATAAACAGAGCATTGCTGTCAGTCATGTTGGCTGATGAAGCGGTAAATAATACACTCTGACAGGCACAAAGCACACACAGACACACACACACACACACACACACACACAGAGACTATTCTTCTAATTTAACTGCATTAATTATAGCAAACAGACATTAAGCTGTGACTGGTATCTTCATGTATGATTACCAATTAACATACTGCAGAAGGTTGGCCCGATACAAGGGCATGTGAAAAATAGAAATGAGTATAGTGTGTGCGCGCATGTGCGATATGCACGCAGAGATACATTAGTTGTGTAGCACTTTTCCCCACCTTTATGGAGATTTATGGTTTCAGCATTGTGAAAGCTGCCATGTGTTATCGGCACACGGCAGCTCCATTAATGGAGATAGAAGCACGGAGAACTGTTGGAGTCATTAGGAAATCATGATACGCCGATGATTCAAGGCTCTGCTGTATTGTATATTCACAGCCAGGCATTGCACAACAAGTAGATAATGAGGAAATTACATTAGAGCTTGTCGTTTTTAACCGGAGGAGGAGAGGCTAGAAGTTCCCCCATTTAGACTGCTGAGCCAAAGATAGTCTTTCAAACATGGCCGTTTCTACACTGTTACTGTCTGCCCTGCTAGAAACCTCCTGTCTGTGATGAAACTCTTCAAATAGATATTCAAATGACGTCTTTGTTAAGGGGCAATTTGCATGTGAAATTGTTGCTTTCACTTGAAACTCAGTGTGAGTGTGTACATTATGCAGCAAATGATTGGTCCATGAAAGTATTTCTTCTTCCACACCTGTTTGTGCCAAATAAACATCACTTTCTTCAAAATGGGTCCCATTGTAAGGTAAAGGTGCTTTTATTGTCTTATACACATACAGCTAAATGTGTTTTCTGCATTTAACCCATCCCTCAAGGGGGCAGTTGAACAATTAGACTTGGTCGATAATATCAAGCGAAGCAATTTTGTCATTATATATTTACATTTGAATTTTGAGAATTCACATCATTAAACATTACATTTCTGAAAGCAAGAGCAATTCCTTTATTTGTCAGTTTTATTTTAGTAGAAAAAGCCAATACCTGTAATATGAGCAAAGGAAAACAGCATATTGTAATAATGGAAACACAAGGAGAGAATTCCATCAGCAATTGTAACATGCAATAAAGTTCTATTTCCATATTTCCATTTATATTTAGTAGAAAAGTTTTTTTAGCTAATATTATGTGTTCAAATCATCAGTACTAATAGCCCCTTAAATCAGTGAAACCATTGATTAAATTAATTACATCAGTTAACTGAATGGAAATTACAATAATAGTTTTTCTGTCATGAATTTCTGACGAGGTATGCATATTATATATATTATTATTTAGATGAAGGCGTGTAGCATTCACTAATATTTTGGTGCAGTGCATATATTTACATATCCCTTCATGGGTTGAGGATTGAGTTGAAATTGAGCCCAGGAGTTTTCTCTCCTCTGGTGAATTTAATTTGTTATGACACTTTCCCCCACTGTAGAAGAATGAATTATCTTGTGTGCGCGCCTTCCCTCTCGCGCACACTCACCCTTGGAGATACTCAAAGCAAAGACTCACTTGCAATCTTTAAATTAGAAAGATATGCACGCAAGTACGCACACACACACACACACACACACACACACAGACACATACACACGCACACGCACGCACTAACCTCTATCTCCAAAGTGGGCAGGTACGTGAGAATGTAGCATCTCAGCCTTTTTCTCGCTCAGCAAAAGATAACACAGTCCTCCACGCACTGTCTCAAGGACTCTGGAAGTAAGAGAAAGAGAGAAAGTAAGAGAGCGAGAGAGGGAGAGAAATACTAAAAAGAAGAAGAAGAAGCTGTTGTGCTGAAATGTGTCCCTGGTGTCAAATCGGGCTAGTGATTGCGCACTAAGCCACTGACAAGTCATTTGCGGTCATTGTAAAAGACACTCAAACACGAGAGTGTTTTAGTCAAATTACTCACACAAGGATGTGGATACATAGTGTTTGTGTGTGTGGTGGGGGGCAGCAACACATTCATACTGTTTATAATGTTGGCCTGAGTTTCAGCAAGGGGCCCCTCATACGTGACAAGGGCCTGAGTTTTGAGGAAAGCCTTCCTCTCATCGCAGCTTTTGCCCGCTAATTCCTCTCTCACGCTCTCTCTCTCTCTCTCTCTCTTCCTCCCCCTGCAAAGCCTGCACATTCTTTTCAGTTGTCAGATCACGCACGCCACTCTCAAACACAAAGACAAAGCCTCCAGTTGAAATAACAGACAGCAACCCCGTGAGAACAGGACATCTTGGAATATGTCCCTGGTGATTTGTCAGTTATTATTATTATTATTATTATTATTATTATTGTTGTTGTTATTAGTATTATTATTATTATTTAGAACGTGGTGATTTCCCCATCTTTAGTTTAATATCTGGGGCTCTGCATTTTCTTTATCCCACTAGGAATTGCTAGCTAGGAGTTCACTCTTAAAAGCTATTAGTAAACTGTTGATAGTAATTCCAGCTTTGATAACCTTTCCAACCATTTGTGATACCACAAACAATACACAAGATCCTGGTTTGCACAGAATCCGGTACAGTTAATGTTATGTCTCTAATAGGATTTAACTACAAATATTAAAATTATATTTTAGTGTATCCTAGCATTATCACTGACAGATGCCGGGTTAATTGTATATTGTCCTGAAAAAGCAACCAAAAACAAAACTCAACACAGTCCATAATCAAAGAATAGCTTTAGTCTAACCGAGCCAGTATTGTGACAGTATTCTTTGCATTCTTTTCATTCATTTAAGCAACAAACGTTTTCTGTAAGAGGTCAATGTTTTCTTCACAATTAATAAACATGTATTCACACAGTAAATGAACCTCGCAATGTCATTGTATTTGTCAACATATTAATATAATATTAGTCGATTACAAATTTCAGAATCTTTGCATTTTCCCAGTGGCCAAGCAACCGAGCACATTTCTGAAAAGGCAACAAAACACCATAAACACTTGACCGTGGATGCTTCTGGGTGTTTTAGCTTCACTACCCTCAGAAATACCCTCAGAAAGACAGAGATGATTCGTTTATATAAGGCTCAGTGCTATTATATGTTTCTAAACCATTGTATTGAGTATGAGGACGACAATGTTTGTGACTTGAGAGTCCCCTCGACTGCACATCTTTCAGGTTTAGGAGCTAGATTTCGCGTTTATATTGCTGCAGGAATTACTCTTGAAAACGTAGACGCCATGAACACTTAGGAACACTGAATTGACGAGTATCACGTCAGCTTTTTAGTGTCTCCTAAATTGACCAGTTAGCCGCTACTTGTAGCCTTCTGCTTTGTGTGAACACGTTCCCTGTTAAAGACCTGCCTGCCATCAAAACACACTCTCACCCACAAACACACTCATTAATATTAGCACATATTGAACACACACTCAATCACAGTAACAAAAATGTGCAAATACAAAGACACATATGTGCAACCTCCTGCGCGCACACACACACACACACACACACACACACACACACACATGCACTGCGCGGCATGCTTTTAATTGCCTATGTGTTTGTAATTAGGTCTCTGCTGGAAGCAGAAGTGAACACCTGGGAGCCCTGCAGTGGAATACACTCTGAATGAACTCCCCTCCTCTGGTAGGAACACTCCACTGCAGGAGAACAGGTCGTACACGACGCTATGATCCCGGGCAGTCCAGTTACACTCATGCTGTCAATCACCCTTTTAAATGTGTGAAAGATTAGCCGGGGCTGGGATTTAACACATGGAAACAAGGATCGATGGGATACATTTAATACTTTGTCTTTTGTTTATGGGGATTTATTTTACAACAATACAAAAAACAAAACAATGCTATCACACAATAAACAAGGACACAGTTCATAGTGTGTAAAGGTAAAAGTGATTTTATTGTCACATACAAATACATGTAGCGAAATTCATCCTCTGCATTTAACCCATCCCTCAAGGGAGCAGCGGGCAGCCGCTGTGCAGCGCCCGGGAACATAATGACGTGGAAATACATGGAAATAAACATGTGATGACTTTAATCATACTGTATTATACTGCAGAATAGCATGCAACATACACGTGCATTAAGGTAAGCACACACAGAAGGGTAAACTAGTGAAATGTGAGGAGATTATTGCTGTATTTAACAAAACTTATTATCTTACAATTAGCTTGCAGTAGCTGACTATACTTTTAAGGCCTACTGGGTTCAATCACACATGGTTGGCACACAGACAAGTCAGTGTTCTCCAAGGGGCTGAATTCACCTGTGTAAAATATGTAAGAATACTTTAAGTACCAAAAGTGTAATATTTCCCGTCTCATAAATGGGTGTGTGGCCTCATATCACCAACCTCATTTTGCTAAGGAGGTTGAGCGTACGCGTCACCTATTCAGCTAAATCCACCATGCATGGCCTGTAACAGTTTGCAAAGGAAATACCGTTGTGTCCTCACACTGAACGTACTGCAGGTACTTGGGAATTCATGTCATATCCTCCAAATACCCATTAACCACCCATAGAGAAATAATGGGCAATGTTATTGTGACAGCTGTGGATCTCCTCAGTGACTTGCATGGAGCAGTGGGTCTTCCAATCAAGCCCCCATCCATCCAAAAGTATCTTTTATATCTTCTCTGGCCATAGTGTTGTCCTGATTAGCAAGCACTGACAATACATGACATCATGACATTCGAAACACATTACACATGTATGTGTTTTCCCGTTGCTCAGCAAATGCATCTACTGTAAATGTGTAGCATATAACAGCAGTGTGCGTATGGCAAAATAAAAGCGCTTATTAAACTTCCCCGTTACTTGCGTTAACTCTGATATACGTACGTCAGTAGTAGCAGGGACACATAATAATAAAATGCTCCATCAGGCTGTCAGTCTCTGTGGTGGAGGCAGTTGGGGGGTTATATACTGGTGGTCATTGATTACCAAGACCCTGGGGAAACGTGAAGGGTAGCCATGCTATTAGACAGAATTAGCCACACTTTCCCATAGGAGCACACTTTAAGACACCTCAAACCAGCAGTAACGTCTCTGTGTGTGTGTGTGTGTGTGTGTGTGTGTGTGTGTGTGTGTGTGTGTGTGTGTGAGAAAGCTGGATATTGCCTACTATGCATCTGTACATATATGTTGCAGGTGTGATTCACAACAGGACTGAGTCCATTTCCGCACGTCTGCTTGTCTAAAACCTAGCTGTGTTTGACTGTATGATCCCCTGTCTGCTAAACATCTGTCAACAAGCAACGAGGGCTCTGGCAAGCGTGGGCCAATTACATTATGAGAGTTAAATTCCAGGCCTTCAACCCTGAATGTACCATTGCCGCCCATAAATCACATCTCAATTGCTGATAAACATCAATCAATTAAAAAGGGGTTGGATCGCTGATGAAGAGAGGGAAGATACAATGGGAGCGAGTCAAACAGGATAGGGGAGCGGGCGGACATGAAAACAGGGACCGGTAAATTGCACAGATAAAGGGAGTGATTGAAGACGAAGGGGGCTCGGGTGGTGGGTAGAGGTAAAATATATGGAGGCACAGAGCCATGGATCTGGCAGGAGCTGAATGATTACATTAGTTAAGTCTGGTCAGGTGACTCCTGGGTCAGTCAGTGCCAATCGCTAATGGATGTGTGTGCGGCATGGTGTGTGCGCATGTGTGTGTGTGTGTATGTGTGTTCATGGCTTCTGATGATAAATCTCTATATTTAGCTCCAGGGCAACTTGCTTAGTGTGGATAAATGTAAACGGCTAGCTGAATGAATTCATGGATGATGGATGTTTGGACAGCATTATGAAGACACATTTTTATTTAATTATTAATAATAAGGATGTTTGCTGAAACTAGACCAATTAGATCATTAATAATAATAATTATTAGTATTATGTGCAATTTCATCCTTGATTTTACAGAAGATAAGATAATATAATAATTCACTTTAGTTCATCTGCCAGAAAAAAATCACCTGGCCATTTTCGTTAAATACAGCAATTTCATTCAAATGTAAAGAATCTGTCACAAACACTCATAGTGACAAAGAACATTCACAAGTTACAGAATAAAGACATCTTACTAGCTTGTATTTGGCAGCACAGCTTAGTAAATATATATTTCTCAGCTAACAGGCATTGGTGAGTCTACTTTTTCTACTGTTTATGTATTACCAACATTTGTCTTGGCCAAACAGTTAATCTCACCTTTAATTCTCCAAAACCACCAAACAATTTTCACTCAGAAAACATAGTGCCACTCATCACACACTGACTGAAAACACTTTGAACAATGAGTATTTTAAAGTTTGAATGAATAGTCTTTCTACATCTTTATATGTAAAACTACTGTTCAGTAAATTTGCAGTAGTTCTCCCGCTAGCCTTCATTAGGCCACAAGCTCTCAACATGACGTTTTGTCTTCTCTGGCTCTGCATCTTTGAAGGAATCTTTCGGAATGTCTAATCCAGCCCACCCACTATTCTTTCCCCATTAACCTGTCTTTCTTGATCAATGTTTAGAAACTAATGTACTTTAAATAAGCCATCCCCATTTGTCTGTTTGGTAATGACAGTAAAAACTGGACAATTTGCAATCAGCTATATTTGGAAGATGTTATATTTCATTCTGGTTACTGCAGAAATGCAAGACATTTGCCACCATTCTGTTTTGAATGTGTCTTTATTAGTTTTGTTGAAAACATTGAAATAAGTTCTGCAAATATATGGCGGCGGTGTATAAATTAGAAAATAGTTAATGGATTTTGGATGAATGAGGTAATTGAATGCATTTAGTGTGAAAGCGAGATGAAATTATTAAGTTTGATCCACATATAGTTTTTGCTGCTTGTGTGAATAGTTTTGACAATGTGATTTTTTATCAATTCATGTTATAATTAAAATAAACTCTTTATAAAATTAGATGTTACTGTATAAAAAAAAATATTTATTCTCTTAGCCAAAATTATACTGCAATATGTTATAAAAGTGCACACAGGTGTAATATTGTAATTATTGTATTAATGTTAAAAGAAATAACTGGAAATCTACATCAAAGACTTTATTATAGTATTAAAGTATTTCATTTGTTCTTTTCACATACTATTTAAAAGATATAAATACCTTTACCAAAAAAATCTTTGTAAGTTTAAATGTATCCCCCAATCCATCCCCATCTCCCCCCCGTATATTGTGTAGTAACAAATGCACAGCATGAACCATGTGGGGCCTGCTTTGGAACAACCAGAGAGCACAGCGAGACGTTCAACAGTTCTAATACCCTAATGAGACACCCCTTGGTTGTGTTATGTAGCACCCCCTCCCAAAACCCAGAATAATCACCACAGATGGGTTGGAGACTGCGGTGTGAGGGAGGTACAGCACCCACACTCACTGCTTTCAACCAACCAGCAATGTTGTTGTTCTGGTTGCTGGGGGGTGGGGGGGGAAAGAGGTCCCTTTAAATTATTATCGTTATTGCAAAATTATTATTGCGAAGTGAGTCCAACTCACCATAGTGGCAATGTTATGTATATGTTTTCATCAGACAGTTAAAATATGCAGTTGATTATATAGTGGGGTTTCTCCAGTTGGAATTGCAGCAGATGACACAGTTATAATTTGGTCTCTCTGACTTACATCCTGTCTCAGCACAAACACAAATATACACACGCGCGCACACACGCGCGCACACACGCGCGCACACTCTCCATGAATCCTCAACTTGAGGAAAATGCTAATGTGGATTGCAACGTGCACACACAAAGATGAGGTTTGTAGCAGATTAAGCCTGAGTTTAAGAGGTATTTCACACACAAACGCACACACACACACATTTGCATGCAGGCACGCACGCAAGAAACAACATAATGAATGAATAGTAATCACAGCCATTTCCATAACGCAAAGCATAATCCCTGATGAAAATTCAGACCAAGAAATGAATTATAGAGCAGAAACCAAAACATCAATGTGGAAAAAAACAAGTGCATTAATGTAATGAATGAAAACATCCTGGCACTTGATTGGATGTTGATTGAAGGGAAATGCTGAAGGGGTGGGTGGGTAATATTCCTGACGTTGACATGCATTGATGTGTGTGTGCGTGCGCGGCATGTCCCACAATTTACTTTAATGTGTTCACAAAATACACTAGCTGTGATGTGTGTCCATTTTTCATTAATACGTGCATGTGTGTCTATGCTCAATCATTTCCTGGCGGTGTGCGTCACTGACATAAAGTGGCTTTAGTGTGCGATAGCCCGCGCTCATCCTCCACGCTTGCGTGTGTGTGTGTGTGTGTGTGTGTGCTTGTGCATGCGTGTGTGTGTGTTTTATCTAGCGGTTTATACGGCAAAGTTAGAGCTTATTAAAGGGAGTGTAACGTAGAGAGGGAGTAATTACCAAACACAAATGAGAAGCTCTCACCCAATGCATTAAATTATCCTTGGCGAAGAATGCCAGCTAATAATTGGACTCTCTCATCTGTACGTGTGTGTGTGCGTGTGCATGTGCATGTGCACACGTGTGTATAAGGGGAGGCGGGTCAGAGTGTGTTTCCTATGTCTGTTTGAGGGTGGTGATGAACCATTTGAATTGGTAAAATGTGCGTGTGCGTGTGTGTGTTTTTTTGTACAGTATGATAAATAGTGAGAAACGCATGCATGTGTGTGTGTGAAATACAGTACTGTCTTTCTCTGGGACACACACAAACACACACACACACACAGGTCCTCCTGGTCCCTTAAACAGTGATAAATCCACGAGCGCTCCAGTTGTGACAAAGCATGGTTCAACGTTGGCGTCTCCTCCCTCGAGTGCGCACGTGGCCGTGCTAGTGTGACACGGTGTGCACGTGCAACAGGCACGCACATCAATTTGTGCTGATGTTGTGAATACATACAGTACTCTGCCTGTTTGCATTGCAATAGACTGTGTGTGCGTGTGTGTGCGTGTGCGTGCGTGCGTGTGCGTGTGCGTGTGTGTGCGCGTGAACTTGTTGGAGGCTGTGAGATTAATTGTGTATCGTGTGTGTGTCAACAGGACATTGCTATATTTGTCTCCAAGGAGGGTGTGTGTCCGAGAAAGACGTCATGTGTATGGAGATATGGGAGAGCTATAGCGTACATTTAATGTGCGCGTGTGTGTGTGTCTGTGTGAGGTAAACCATGCTAATGTGTTCAGAATAAACATGTATGTTGCTACTGTAGAAATACATGTGATACATGTGTGTCAGCATGTGTGTGTGTGTGTGTGTTTGTGTGTGTGTGTGTCAGCATGTGTGTCTGTGTGTGTGCCTCCATCCTTCTTCTCTCTGTTTCCTCTGCACTGTCCTTGCAGTGTCCTTCGCCATATTCATCTCTGTCTCTTGGCCTTCCAATTCAACCCCCACTCTCTCTCTCTCTCTCTCTCTCTCTCGCTCTCTCTCTCTCTCACATACACTTTCAGCAACAGGGGAATAACATGCTTCTGAACTTCCAGGGCGAGAGATATAGAGAGTCTATATCAGAGAGAAAGAGAGAGATTGAGTTAGAGGCTTCAAACGTGCACGCAAACACAGGCAGACAGAGCATGCAAAATGTGCAAAAAATTTGATGTGCACAGACCCGTGAACACTCACACACTACACTCACATTTTTGGTGGACTGAACGCAGTAACACTTGGAAAAGTAAGCAGTTGAAGAGATAATTTTCCCTAACAGAATAACAGCAGCAGGGCAGACTTCAAAATAGATACAGTGGTTAGTTAGTTAGTAAGTTAGTTAGTTAGTAGGGGTGAAACGGTTCTGAAACCACGATACAAACGTCCACGTTTTTGTGTCTAGGTTCCGGAAAACAGAACCGCGGCCCGCACAGACACACACCCAATCTGCTACAAATTCAGCTTGTTGAGCTCTCATATATGTGGTTACTGTAATGTACTACCATTTTGATTTCATTCAGCTCAACGCTAGATTAGAACCACTGAGCCTTTTTATAGTTGTCAAAACACAATACAAAGCGATTTATAGAATGCATGTGTTCTCATTCATGACATTAACCCCTGTCACTTTGATGTCGGATTATGGCAACGAGTCTATTGCATTCGCTTCTTTACTCAAACAAAATAATTTTCAATAATATCACACTTTATTTGGAAACATCAGTGCGTGTGTCATTTTGCTGAGAAATGACAAGACGCGGAACGCACACACACACAAATACTGTCGTCTCCGTGGGTGGGTTTGGCATGACGCTGACGCAGCAGTTACCTTTCTTGTGGGTGTCTCTTTCACGAAACCTATCTGACGTGTGTCAATAAAAAATCCATGATGTCCGCCAATGTATGGTAGCGACTAGCATCCTGTGATAGTAGAAACTAAACCAAAGTGCATTGTGGGGTAAATATTAGTACCTAAATGTTAGATTTATAATGGTTAAACATGTTATGTTGGGATTGGTATAATAGTTGAGTTATGTGATGGTGTTTAGTAATCTGATTGATCACCTTTCATTAATCAAAGTCTAAAACCATTACAGTAAGAGTTATTATTGATAGAGACCTGCCCAATGTTTTAGTGACAGGTGTGTTATGTTGAAAATAAAATAAAAAGACCCAAACATGGCAAACCCACGTTACACTGGTGTCAGAAGGGGGCTCTTGTTGAAGAAAGAAATAGAAGATAATATAGCTTGCTTGCAACGCAAAATGTCTGAACTGAAAAGCATCTACGGTGAAGAAACTTCCCCTGAAATATACCTGGACCAGCGAAGCAGCAGCCCGGGATTCCTGGACGGAGCTAGTGCTCCGTGAGAGAAGAGTGGCCGAGCCAAGCTGACGATGGCCAGCAGCTACCCGGGATTCCCCGCGGGAGTCAGCGCCCCAGTAGAGTTGACGACTGCACGTATCCCAGCAGCCATTACGACGCCATTTGAAGCAGCCATAACGGCGGTAAATTCGCCTGTACATGCGGCAATAAGTACAGCAGAAGCAGTAAAGATGGCATATACGTCGACTCCAGCATGGGCAGAGAGAAGTTCGACGCCGGCGCCAAACGTCTCGATGACGCACGTCCCGACGTTACCGCTTCTCACGGATTATAGCAAAGGAATGGAAAAGTTAGAACAACAAGCTGAGGCATTTAATACTTCATCAGAGGCTCAAGTCCGGTCAAAGTGGGAACACAGCTACGGTGGAGAACTGCCGCTACGGCAATGGGAACTGCCAAGGCTGCTTATGGACAATACTCCCACACAACAGACGGAATTACAGCGGTTGGAGAAACAAATGGTAGAGCTGGGAAAGGCAATGCAAAGGCTAACTTTAGGACAGCCACACACCCACGAGTGCACTTGGTCAGTAGTTAAACTTCGCCGATATGATGGTACCAGCAGCTGGGAAGTTTACTTAATTCAGTTTAACATGGTGGCTTTAGGAGCCAATTGGACCGATAGTCAGAAAACTATTCACTTGACCACAGCCTTAGAGGGTCCTGCCCATCAAGCACTCCTGGACATTGGCACAGCTCAGGACGTGTCTTATGCAGAGGTTGTTTCTGCACTGCAGCTACGATTTGGTGAAGCAGTGTCTATCTTGGGCTTGCGTGACCAACTTCACAAACGTTTCCGTAGGGAGAAGGAATGGTTGGGTGTTTTGGCTGCGGATATACAGAGACTAACTACTCGAGCCTATCCAGACTTGCCCCCAGTCTCAATACAGAGTTTTACCCTCCAGACCGTACCTCCGGAAAATACACAACCATTAAGGGTGGGGCGATTGGGGTAAGGAGGCAGCTTACGAGTTGCTTGCTATCTCCAGGGAGTTAAGCGTATGGCGTTGGTGGATACAGGGTCGGATGTCAGCCCAGTCCGTCAACACCCTATAAGGATTCCACTGGCCAAGGTCAAAGAAGTGGAAGCTAAAGTGGCAGAAATGGCAGCAGCAGGGATAATTGAACCTTCAGACAGCCCATGGGTCTCCCCGGTAGTCCCTGCAATACGGAAAGATGGCCGCCTCAGATTTTGAGTGGACTTCCGAAGGGTCAACCAAGTGACAAGAAAAGATTCTTACCCCTTGCCACACATGGATGATGTATTGGACTGTGTGGCCGGTTCAGGCTGGTTATCGTCACTGGACTTACGAAGCGGCTACTGGCAGGTGGAGAGAACACCAGAATCAAGACCAAAAACAGCATTCTCGATAGGCAGGGGTCTTTGGTAGTTTACAGTCATGCCATCTGGACTGTGCAACGCACCAGTTTGAAAGGCTCATGGAGAAGGCGCTCAAATCAGTACCTTGCTCTGCATGTGTGGTGTATTTGGATGATGTCCTAGTATATGCCAGAGATTTCACCACAGCACTGGAGAACCTCCGCCAGGTGCTGGCTTGCTTGAAAATGGCCAACCGCCGGCTGAATCCGAAGAAGTGCCACCTCATGAAAAATAAGACACGTTTCCTGGGTCACGTGGTGGGGCCACAGGGGGTGGCCACAGACGCAGAGAAAGTGAAATCTGTAAAAGAATGGCCCACTCCAAAAAACAAAGGAGAGATTCGCAGTTTTCTTGGGTTGGCATCATATTAGCGACGCTTTGTTCGCTCATTTGCAGACATCGCCCGCCCACTACACCAACTCACAGAGATGGGACCCGGATCTGAGTCCAGTATTACACTGGAAACACCGGAACCAGAGACCGGGTCGGGAAGACATTACACCACTCGCCCCTGCAGCCAAAAGCCTACTTGGACAATGGGAATCCCTAGCACTGCACACTGGTGTGTTGTATCATGCATGGCATGCTCCAGAGGGTCAAGTACACTGCAGCCCTTATTATGTTGATCTTTGGAAGACCCCCAGTTCAGGAAGTTGTCGGACCTCCAAGAATGGATCATGTACTCCGTCTGCAGAACTACATGGATAAAGCACATAACTTGGCATGAGAGAATCAGTCACAGGCTGGTATCAGACAGAAGAGGGCCTATGATTCCCATTGTAAAGGCCGGGATTTTAAGGCAGGTAAACAAGTCTGGGTGTTCAACCCACAGAGAAAGAAAGGAAGATTCCCCAAGTTAGATAGCAGTTGGGAAGGTCCCTGTCAAGTCCTCCAGCGCATCTCGGATGTGGTCTTCAGAGTGCGTCTTATGAAACATCCATGAACGGTCATCCTGCACCGTGATCGATTGGCCCCTTACCTGGGAATGGTAACCACTGTTGGACAAGGGGGGGAAGATGATAGAGCGGGACCATATTTGTCACCACTACGGGAAGCAGAAGTGGAAAATGGAGTCATGCAGCCTTCCATCAATTCCGGTAGTCCTTGTGGAGATGGTCCCTGTAGAGTTGCCAGACCCAGACGGAGACCAAATAGATATGTTGACTATGTACTTGGAGAGGATTAGTCCAACGGGACATTTGGCCATAAGGAAGGGGGTAGTGTAGCGACTAGCATCCTGTGATAGTAGAAACTAAACCGAAGTGCATTGTGGGGTAAATATTAGTACCTAAATGTTAGATTTATAATGGTTAAACGTGTTATATTGGGATTGGTATAATAATTGAGTTATGTGATGGTATTTAGTAATCTGATTGATCACCTTTCATTAATCAAAGTCTAAAACCATTACAGTAAGAGTTAGTATTGATAGAGACCTGCCCAATGTTTTTCTGACAGGTGTGTGTTTGAAAATAGAATAAAAAGACCCAAACATGGCAAACCCACGTTACAGTATGAAAACTGTCCAAAAATGTCAGGTTATTTTTAATTCAATTTCTGGCTGCTGTCTGTGTATTGCCATCATGTGGTTCCAAATGGTTAGTTCTTCTGCCTGCATTGTAACTTGGAGCAATGAAGCTAGTGTTCTTAGTATCTCAAATTGTTGATTTTTAATAAGGTGTCTATTTTAATCATGAATATAGCAGCAAACTATTACTATTCTATATGTTAAGGATATAGTGGAATATTGTCCTTAGCAGGGTGTTGTAAGTAACATAATCCGATCTCAATTTTGTATTTTGTTTACCTGGTGCTGGGCTACAGCATAGCGCGCAGGTTTGGGTGTAAACAAGAACCGTTTTATTGTTTGACTGAGAAGCTGGTACTAGTCTTCCATCTAGTGGCAGAAAGTATATAAAATAGAAGACTATTCTACAGAATGTAATCAATGCCAGAAAAAAATCCCAGATTTTACTGCTCAAAGGAAAAATAATAAAATACCGCGATATGAACTGAACCATTGCTCAAAAATATATGAACCGAACCGTGGATTTGGTGAATCATTACACACCTAATAGATAGATAAATAGATTGTGAGAGAGAGGGGGGGAGATAAGGATGGCAGTCAGAGGGGTAAACGGTCAGAGACAACAATAGATAAACCCATGAAACGGAAACTCAGAAATAAGTACACACAGATACAGGCAGACTACAGACAATAGACTGACAGAGAGACACACAGACAGACCCAAAGATAGACAGACCGACAGACCCAAAACACAGGGGAGGGACCTGACTCTCAGGACAATTGGGGGGACATTGCAAAATGGCCTTAGCTTGCTAAATGGGTCCGGTTGATAATTGTGTTCCGTGACAGCTGACAGTAGCGCCACTTAATTAAAGCCAAGCAGGAAGTGACTATTTATAGCGAGTCCATCGCATCAGCTCCAAACGACACTCCGCTTCAGCTCCTTCCAGCCGGCAGAGAGCTGTGCAATACGCTGACTTGGTTTAATTTGATAAGTGCAAGTATGTGTGTGTGTGTGTGTGTGTGCGCGCGCACCATGAGACAGGGGAGGTGTATCTGTGTCAGTGGAGGGGAGGAGGGATGATGAGTGGGCGTGCTTAATGTATGTGTGTGTGTGGGGATGGGAGGTTGCATTATGGTCATAACATCAAGCTGTAAATAAGATACACAGACATTCAAAAGCAAGCATTGTGTTCTCTCAGACACATTAATACACACTCACAACTCAAACACACGCCCTGTGTGTGTGTGTGTGTGCTCGTGTGTGTGTGTGTGTGTGTGTGTGTGTGTGTGTGTGCACATGTGCGTGTGTTGGGTGGGGGGCAAGTGCACATGCATGGTAATACATTATGATATCCATACAGTATGACGTACACATTCCGACTATGTCCTCGAACACATGCAGACAGATGTACACACAAAAACATGAATACATACACACATACACACATGCAAAAACAAATAAATACAGACACATGCAGTAACAAACACATTAATATAGACAGTCACAAACACATGCCATGAATACAGACTGTCACAAACACATGAATAAATACATATGCAGTCACAAACACGGCTGATAGTCCCATGATGCTGCGCAGTTTGACAGTATTCCTCCTGACAGACTCAGTTGTCTGTGTGTGACGGAGAGTTTTTGTTGTTGGTTTATTGTTGACAGTCAGCTATGTAACATATTTTAAAGGTTTTCTGCCATGAACAAGCTAGCCAGCTCAAACTATTGCGAGATGGGTAGCAATTTGAAACTTCAGACAAACAATAACCACAAAGAATGAGAATTCACCAAGTAATGTCATATTCAAGGATCGCTGCACTACTGTTGATGTTGATTCTGGCTGTACGCTGACTACAGCTCAAGCTAAAATTAATATACAGGGCATGCACATAGACTGTATATATAAATGGACAAACTCTCTGTGACATCACTCAAGAACGCATTGGAACACTGTTCAGTTCTGGCTCTAGCTGTCGCCCCCTATTCATATAATGAGTTATAGAATAATGCACGCCCATGCAGTTGTCATGAATGGGAAGACTACCTATATAGACCAAAATCGTTTTTTGTAACCAGGCTGTAAACATGTACATTTTTGCTGCAAATTCAAACATGTTGACAATGGAGTCTATGGGGATTGACTCCCTTTTGCAGCCAGTCTCAAGCATCCATTCAGTGAATTTTTGTGTGGTATTCATTTCTAAGCACCGGAGTTTCCACTTTGGCATGCGTGGCTTTTCAGAAAACATTGACCACTTAAAGGTAATGTCAGCTTTTGCAAGCTAGTCTTAAAATAATAAACATTTAGTCAAATTCACCAAATATCTCTTCGCATTTTGCTAGATTACCATTCTCTTGTATGTGATAAAAAACATAATCTGGTACTTGTACACAGCCCTGGCTCTGTAAATAGCAACATAAACAGAGTGGCGAACGCTGCTCGTGTCAACAAAGCTGTAGTACTACGCTTTGCTTTGAAATGCGTTTTGATGTGTGGGAGGGCACAGAGGAATAGTTTTGATTTGAGCTCAAATTTAGCAAGCGTTCTCGAGAATGAATAACCCTGCCTTTAATCCTAAATCATGCAAATGCTTAACCCCTGCTGAACATAATCTCTCTTTAAAATGTATTTTAAAACTAAATACTTAAGATCCCACCCCAATGGGAGTGAAGATGCAAGTATGTTATTTATCCAACCCTGTCAATTATTTCCCCATCAGTGGCAACACAATACTACAGTATTAAATGTTAGAATAATCCTACTATACATAAAATACATGGAAACGCATAATGTTTCCATTGAAAACTCATACAGCTAATGCCAGTGAAATGTGAGAAACCCAGAAGCTCTCTTGACTAAATGTGGTCATGTTGCATGAACCATCAGCTGGTAGTAGGACAAGGGAAGTAAAGAGGGGAGGTAGTTGTATCTCACATGATGAGGCTTCTAGTATTTTTTACAATATGTTCATTACAACAGGGGGCAATGAGGGTAGAAGAGTAACATATGCTAGATACAGACGGGCGATGTGCACACCAGTACCAGTGAATGGTTGCCCCAGTAAATATATCCACTTTATTCCTCTGTATCAGAACATGAGTTTCCTCACGTTTTGAGGAGACCGTGTAGTACAGTTTATGTTACTGTTTCTGGTGTGGATGTACAATGACAATAAATAATAAGTAATAAAGTTAATACTTATATCCAAAGAGACATACTAGGAATTACATTACTAAAGAGTAGACAGGGGTCAGGCATATTGCTCAAAGATGATTACAGATCATTCCTCCTGGACTTATGAAACCGATGAGCTTCTTAACGGCAGTCGAACACCTAGTAAACTATCCCTGCCCCAGAAAGTATGTGAAAATACAAATGGGTTCTTGAGATAAGTTGGCTGATAGACCTCTTAGACTGCTGGCTTGTTGTGAACTCTGGACACTGTCCTACATATCACACCTGCTGGGCAGGACAACTGACTCCTTAGTGTTTCATGGCTTATGTGGTCGCTGGCATCAGCATTCCTGGTCCAGCCATTTAGACCAAGATGAAAATAACATAAAGTCACATATAATGTACAACATGATGAGTCATGGAGAATCTCAACACATTGTTCCATTAGACCATAAAATAGTGTTTATCGAACCAGATCAAAAGTCATGTGCAAAATACTTGTTAGGTAAGGGAGTTGTTTTCTTATTATAGAAACATGCTTCTGGGTTTTTTTTTGTCACTTGCAACAAATTATTTTACAGGCATATGGTGACATTGTTAACACTGTAGAAGCTTGCATAGAGGTGTCTTTGAAAAATATCAGCAATAACACAAAGCAGCTCCCATACGCACTATATTAATGCTTTACTTGAAGAAGTCAGGCAACTGCAAAGACAGACACAAGCACCCCCTAATTGTCCTAGTGAATGTTCATCACTATTCTTTGTTTCATCACTATTCTGCAGTAAATTCCTCAGCATTGAAACAGGCTCTTAACAAATTGTCCATCATCTAATATTCAGGGTCAACTCTTGCACCTACAGTACTGTGGAGTAGGATATATTTTTAACGTGAGCTAGTGTTTTATGGTTTCTATGGAAACCACCATTTTGCCGACTGCAGCCTGCATGTTGCTTAAACGCTGCAGATACGTTGTGGCTATACTATAGTAATTCTGACATATTGTCATCTTACATTGTGTTCTCCCCCCCATGAATTGACCACAAAACTCTCATACAATAGGCTGTCTATGATAATGTTTTAGAGGTTTCACATAAGAGCAAAGAATAGTCCTTTCCAGGAATTCTATGAGGGATTTAGAAGATTAAAGGATAATTCTAGCTTTTTTGGACCTGGACCTCATTTTCCTATCTTCCCACCACACATATTGACTGTGACCTGAATCTAATCTCATTAATTGCTTTGTTAAAATGATTCTTAGTCTATCATCTGTATTTTAAGATATTAATGACCTTATGTTAGCTTGGTCATGTGTCCAACACTTCTTTATTTCTCCGTGATGGCATGTTTTTGAAGTCTATTTTTGGTGCAGGATAAATTGACTGTGACTGTATTGGAGAATTAGGGTCCCCAAGGAACCATGCATTGGGTTTTCTCCTAGCTAATGGGCATTTGCCTGATTAAAAACTATAATTCAGTAGGGGATAACACGGCTGACTTTAATGTTTTGTTTTTTATTGTGGTTCTTCAACACTTTACTGTCACATTTGATCTATTTTAGTTGTGCAATGTATCTGTTCTTGAATGTAATGTATAACATGTTTGATAATACTAAATCCTTAAGGAGCTATTTTTAAACTCAGTGATGCAGTTACAGTAAGATTAACACTGGCAGGGCTAATGGTACAGCTCAATGCCAATGGTAGTGCAGTCACAGATACCGTACATTATGATACATTTAACTTGTAATAGATTTAGGTTTATTCAGAGATAATGAGGCAAACATATAAGAAGGTATGAAGTATTAAGTCTATGGATTTATTTTTGTTACTTGGAGGGCCAGTCATCAACATTTTCACAGAGGCACAGAAAACTCCCTAATACACACTGCCAGGGCTCTTGGCAGCCAGAGAGCACAATACCAAAACAGAAACAAAACACATTTCAACGCTTGGTGAATTCATCCATTCTAAAATACAAATCCTCTCAAGGGTTTGCTTAGCCTCTGAGGATTTCTCCTTAAACTTTCCACTCTGCCACAGTTGCTCATGCCAATGTTTTTTTTTTCTCCATGATCGCGCATTCATATTTTAAGTTTTTAGAGGGTTGGATTTAAGTGAGAAGTGATCTGAAACTAAACTAAAAGGAAGAATCAATGCTGGTTTGTTTTCTAAGGTGAATTTGAGTAAAAAGTGCAAGAATAACCTGTTCTTAAGGAGCTGCCAAGGGATTTATTTTTAGATAAGGATAAAGCCTCCAAACTTCGAGGGTAACTTTTTTTACGTAAAGTGAATGTGATAAATGCTTTCATTATTATTTGTATTTTCATATTTTCCTTTGGCCTTGGTTTGACTCTCAGATTGTTTAGAGTTTCTTATCAATATACAATGTGCTCTCAAGAACAAGCTGTGAGGTATACTTCTAAAGATCACTAAATGATACGCCTGGAGCAATCAAAATCTCCAATATGTTCTCGTCCCTCTGACCCTTTACGCTTGTCAGGTTCTCACCCTCCTCCTCTTCTTTGTTTTCCAACGGCCACCGTAGCAACACTTAATCATTTTATACATATAGCCGCAACTTCTCCTTATCTACAACCACCCGTTTCTCTGTCTCCCTGCACTTGTTTGTTTCACCTCTCCTCATCTCCGCTGTTACCTAGCTACTGTACCCACCGCCTCCTCTGAACTCCATGGACTGCCTCTCCTCGACTCCCCAACACTTTAAACAGTGTTGGAGACGGTGACAGCGCCTTGTTTAAGTGGCTGAAGTGCCCGTAATTCACAGTCATCAACGCCCGCTGTACGGAAGTGGGGGGGAAGATGGGCGAGAGGGAGGGAAGGAGAAATAGGTGTGCTTTTACAGCGACGTGTTAAATAGCGCCCCTCTAGTCTCTCTCTCTCTCCCTCCCTCTCTCTATCTCTGTCTCTCTCCTCTTTCTCAATGTCTCGCTTTTCTTTATTTTTGTCATCCTCTCACTTCCTTCCATCGCCTCTCGTCAGCACTGGCAGAGTCTAAATGTTGTTTCTCAGCGAGAGAGCCTTTTCCTTTCTTGGCATTCTTTTGTTCCATGTTCTCTCTCTCTCTCTCTCTCTACCCGTCTCCCCCACCTCCCCCTATCCCGTCCCATATGGTCGAGTGGTGCTGGCAGCCAGACTGTAGATGGGAGAGTGTTAAACAGTGTCATCTGCCAGCATATCCAGCCCAGACACACTGCAGTGCACGTGTGTGTGTGTATGTGTGTGCTTGTGTGTGGGGCAATGGTTCGGTCGTTCATCAGGATTTGCATGTGTGTGTGTAAGTAATGTGTGTGTGTGTGTGTGTAGTCACATTTGTGTGTTTTAAATACAGTATGCTTGTCTTAGTTGGTGTTGTGTGTGTGTGTTAACATTTGTGTGCATACAATATGCTTGTAAATTCCCATGTTTTGTGTGAGTGTGTTTATATCTGCTTGTAATATTGTAATATATGTAATATTCTACTTACATCATTCTCTTCTGTGCGCTTCCTATTTGTATGTGTGTTTGCGTGCGTGCATGTGTGTGTGGGATATTGTGCGTGCTTGTAATTCTGTCTGTCTGTGTGTGTGTGTGTGTGTGTGTGTGTGTGTGTGTGTGTGAGTCTTGTGCAATACGCATCCATATGGCTGGCCGTAGCAGTAGCAAGCTCTTGATGTTCCGCGCTGTGAGACAACATCGTCGCAGGGTGGAGCTGTTAGTTAGAGCGGGGCAGGCTTTGAACGCTGACAGCCTTCTGGCTGCCTGTCGCAACCGTACGGTGGTGGCCATATAAAAGTACCCGCCGTTACTGTCAAATCAAGTAGATGCATTTCATCTGGGTGCCGTCTCTCCTCATTCGACGCCGAGTGTACCAGCCGAGGGTTCTGACGTAGCGTTTTATTGTTTGGCTTTGTTGGTGAGAGCGTTGTTCATCTGTGTCTATACTGTGTACAGCAGTGTGTGTGGCCTACCTACGCTATCTATCGTCCAGTGGTAGGCTGTGTCTTCTACACCTAGGCCTTCAGTGGTGTGCCTGAATCAACCCACGCCTTAATGTCATTATTACGATGCCACGGCTACAGAAACCATCATTATTAATATTATACATAAATGTAGTTTACACACAGACAGAAAAGACAGAAAGAATTATATGATGCAATATATCAGTCTTTTCAATATGACCTTATTTATCTTCAGCTTTTCGTTATAGAGTTCCGTTTCCCGGCATACTTTACTGAGCTAGATCCACTCGGGTTTCCCAAACATTTCCAAAAACACTGTTGCTAGTGTACGGCCATGGTTTTGTGTCTCGCTGCTGCCTTGGTTAAGTGTTTTCGCTCGTCCGTGTGGGAGTGACTGCTTATCAACAGATATCGCCAGGTCGCTGGTTGACTCTTTGGTGTAGCCGTTGGGCCGACCGCTCCTATCAACCAAAACCCAATGCTTTATTAACTTTTACTAGCGATTCAAATTTCAGAATTAGAATCAGAATATAGGTAAAGGCTTTTCAGGCTTTCCTGCAGAGTTAATATCAACATAAAAAACACACAAAAACCTCATAACAGTGATAACATTTGTTTGTTTTTCAGCAGCCCACTGTTTACCGTTTACATTTCAAGATGATACCTCAAAATCACGGCAAATAGATGGATATGTGTCGTGTTGCTCACCTGTTTATGTTTCCTATGACTCCTTTGTATTCTCTTCATTTAAATGTGAATTAACAAAAGACATAGAAAGGCCTATACACAAGCACTAGGCTACTAGATTTTGGTGTCAGTGTTGTGATTCGCTCTTTACTATCTGTCAGTAATAGCCCGGCAACTTCCTTATTGAAGTTTTCTGGGTTGTCCACGCAGACTCCAAAGGTAGCTGAAGGAGCGTCCTCCATGTGTATCTCCAAACACCAAGTCCATCAGTTGCAAATAACAGGCACATTCCCAGCGATGCAATTTGCAGTGTTTCTCAAAGGCTGTGAGTTAGCCAAGCCGAGGAAGGGCTCGTAGGTGGCGGTACTGGATAGATAGTGGCAGACAAACCCTTTTCCCGGCTGGGACTGCCTTGCTAGCTTCAGAGTTGGCCAACCTTTTCTCACAATGTCCAGCTTCTCTTGAATATTTTGACTTGAAAATGGCTTTGTTATTATCTGCCACCAAATCAATGTCTTCACCTGTCAGGCATTGTAGGTTCTAAAAACAAAAGATGCTTGTGCAGGTCACTATGTGATATTGCTAGTTCGTACCAGAGCCTTACGCTCTTTGACCATCCATTTAAAGAACGTATATTTCGTAACAACAACAAAAAAAAGACAAGAAAGGGTTTTCCAGTTCATATTACGGAAACCATGAGCTCCACAGTGTAGGCTAATGAACAGGCTATTATAAACGACAAATCTGGTAACTATGTTAACACTATCCATATATTTAGTAGCATTGCTAGTCAACTCTATCTTCTGCATTCAGCCAGAGGTTCGCAGGCTGATTAGAGAACACAAAACAGGTGCAGGAAAAGGGAGGGGAAGGGATACCATGATGCCTTGGGCGGTGGTTAGCGCCCCGGCGAAGAGAGAGCCTAGACACACCCCCGGACCTAGGTGTGACATGAATCAGCTGTGGTCAGATTTTTCTGAATATTATCAAACATTTTAGATTTGTAATATACAGTATTTCTAACAGATATAATGCAATTAATTGGCCTATAGGCTGTTAGAAAACAATCCATGATATTTAAAAAATGTAGGTTCAAAGCAATGAACAATAATCCCTAATAGCCCATATATACCACTCTTGTGCTCACGGTGTGAAGTGTTTTGGGTCCTAGCAATTGTAATAAACTATATGAGGAAATATTATAATAAACATTATTGAGATTATATTATTAAAACATTAATGTTCTCTCGAGGTTCAGTTAGCTTTTGCCCAGAAACAGCTGGTACAAATGTCATTCTTACAAAATTTCTACTTTTTACTTTTTATTGTTCAAGCCTTTACTTCTGTACTTTTGATTAGGTACAGAAGTTGAATCAGTACTTTTATTTTTACCAGATACTTTACCAGATACTTTAGTATCCAGACTTTTACTTAAGTTATGACCTTGTGTACTTTAGATACCTCTGTAAAGCGTGAAATTAATTGCAATTAATCGAAAAAAAAAACAGCCCTACCAAAAACACATAGCGTTCGAGTAAGTTCTGGGACACTATGCTTAAACAGTTTTGTTTTTGTTTGTTGTATATTGTCTTTTAATGTTTTATTTTATAGATATGTATATTAATTGTTAATTGAATTGTTGTGTACAGCACTTTTGTCAGCATTGGCTGTTTTTAAATTAACTTTATAAATAAACTGACTTGACTCTGACGTTGCGCTGCCTGGTCGGCCGGATTCTGAGCGGACCACCTAAACGAGCGAGACAGTTCAGCAGACGCCCCGGCTCGAGAGGTGTGTAGCGGTAAACGTGTAGTTGTTCTACAGTAAAGCCCATTGCACAATGCAGTTTTTTCAGTTTTTTCTCCGCCTATGGACACTGCAAACTGCATGTAGATTGCTGATGGATTATACCTCGCCTGCAGCCCTGGCACTATGTATGTAATTACTCGTAATAAACGTTGCATCGCTGTAACGTGTGAAGGGGGTGACAGCAGGGCACAACGACACCAAGACACGGATATTCCAAGTCGTTCAATGAATCAGCTTTACACAGCCGACTAAACTCAAACTAACACGAAACAGCAACGTGGCAAGACAATAACTGACAACAAACTAAACATAAACCCTAACATATCCCTCCTTCACACAGGTGCACATAAAAACGGTCTCAAGTGTGTGTGTGTGTGTGTGTGTGTGTGTATGTGTGTATGTGTGTATGTGTGTTTCGGGCTTCGGCCTGATACATAGCACACCGGTGAGATTGAATGGAAGAGAGCGTGCCGGCCATCGGCGAAGCTCCCCACGTTACCACTGCATTGATTGTGCAGTATAAACATAATATTAGGCACGTTTTGTCCTGATCATGTTGCATCCCCTGGAAAGCATTGTTTGACACCACTGGGTCGTAGCCATAGAACTATGTAAGTATGAAATGTAACCTACATGTGGAGAAGCCTAGCTTATTAAGGCTGACAGTCCATCTATCTCTACTGGCAAACGGGGCTGGAACATGTAGAGTATGTCTTGATATCATAGAGAAGATCAGTGATGTACATGAATGCTTTTAATTAAAATCAGCATGTTCACACACTAACGAATGTGAATATGAGCGCTCACAGTATTCAGAGTCGTCAGGAGCTCCTCCTGTCTAGTTCCAGGGCCGGAGCAGGCATCTTCGTTGACAATGTGTCTCCTCCTCAATAATGACTGCCTGCCTGGCTCATATATCCCATGAAGCAGCTGGCAATTGGTGTCATTGTCCCTAGAGATCAGTTGCCACAACGTAGCCTATGTCCTGAACTACAATAGCCATGGTACCTTCCACATATCCGACAGGCTAGCCTACCTTTTTTTTAAATTGTTTTGCAAAATGGTCAGTGGTTCATAATACATCCATGGGTTCAAGCACCGATACAGACAGTATACAGTAGCTAGAAGTACTGCTGAAGCCAGTCACGCTGTATTAATACTTGAAGGAGTTTTATGAATTAGCATATGCTCATAGCATCTCATTTAAAAAAGGAAGAAATTAACTGGAACTGTGAACAAAAATTCTAAATTGTGAACTGTGAACGTGAACTGGTTTATTTTTAGCTGTGTGAACTTAACTTTGAGCTAGCTCTTGTGAACTTGAGATTGAGTTCTGAATACCCTGGGATGCACTGTAGAAACAGTTTATGCAATTGATGTTAAATTAGAGTTCTTCATGTTATTTCAAACTACACCTTGCACAAATATGAAGATATTATGCAACAAACACTTTCTAGAGCATGCTGTGTTCCGTTAACCAAGTGCAATAATGGGAGTGGCACCATTTCACTGACAGCATACAGTAAATGTGAATCTTTACATTTGAATTGGTTTTCTCACAACAAATGGACAACGCGACCATTTCTGCTGCTGTTGCCTCACTAGGGTGGCATGACCTTGGCAAAGGGCAGCACTGCGGCTGAGGGAACTAGGAATGCCTCCACAATCCGGAAGACGGCAGCCTTTAATTTGATATACAGCGTGTAATTCATGGCTTGCTGCTATTAATAACCACTCACCCTCTGTTCTGCAATTTATCAATTTGCTCCAGGGCACTGGGCAAGTGAGTAATGCTTTCAGAACACAGGACTGAGAGACAGACAGAGTTACAAGGAGAGAGAGGATGGAACTGCCTGTGAGAGAGAGGGGGGGGGAAGCAGCATTGTTTACAGGATATAGAGGTAGAGAGGGAGGGGGGAAAAGAGAGAGAGACGGGGGGTCGGGGGGTATAGAAATCCTCTGCGGGATGCATGAAAGGAGGAAACACTTAAGATGACTCAATTCATCACAATCACCGCTACTAGCAAGACAGAGGAGAGAGGGGGGGCATACCACAGTACAAGAGAATCCCAGAAAACATGCTTGACTGTATTGAATGGGTGAGCTGTGTATCTGTCTGCGCGCCGTAGAGGCCTACACCGGCTTCACAAGATATTACGAACATGGCAACTAAAGCGACAATGTCTTTCACAAACCCATGACAATGCCCTCCCAACACCTATCATACATAACAATGCCTATACAACACTAATAATCACTATGCTAACATGCATTAGCTACAGTATGTAATTGATACATGCTCCTCAATTTGTTTCTTGCGGCTCAACACAATAACCCATGCTGGCTCAGTTATCTCATCAAAAGAGACACTAAACTTTGGAGTCAGCCAGACGTGAACAATCAAACACAGCACACTTAAACTCTGACAATAGCGTCAGGAAAGACCAAATTATACCTCGTGGTTTTTAGACATGCTCACACTACATTTTGTATACTCTGACGGCTTTACACAGGTTATAAACTAATATGAACGGCAATATAAACTCCACTACGAATGCCTCTGTGAACACAGAGAAGCTAAAACTTGGGCTGTAAACTTCAGACAAGGTGGTTATTACAACAAATGCATGGCCAACCCTTGCAACAGACTCTTTTACTGTAAGTGCAGCACTAGAGAGACTGAAATTATATGATACTTCACTGAAAAAGTCACGCATTAAGTCGAGAGCCCTCTCCATCTTCAACTCAGGCTGTCCTTAATAAACACATTTATATCTACTGGACAATAAAGTACACCTAACAGTAGTCTCAGCCTTTTCTTTTCATTAGCACTACGGGATGTAGTGCTAATAGCCAATTCTGTTCTGATACCCTGTAAGGTCGAAATGGGACTCTCAGACTTTTGGGAAGTAATTCCTTCGATTTACTTTGGCTGTTAATATTATCACTCACCAGTATGTAATTTCAAGTGCAACTTCATTTACTAATTTATTAGTAAACATTTATTTTAATCAGTAACTGTAGCCTACTAATTTGACAGATTTACAATATCTGTAAGCAGCCTGAGTCCTGCTTAGTTTTCCTCATTGCAAGTTTAACGTCCGACTTGGTCAATACCGTACGTAGTTGGTCGTCGTGCATGTTACAGTTTTTTTCAACCGCTAACACAAAAAATCATATGTCACACAATTCGTGAAACCTGTCACACAACAAGCGGAAACACACACCAATTCTGCAGAACTATAAGCTGAATCTGCGCCTTTAACCCAGTGTCGACATTCAAAAAACACAATGTGCAGAACATAACACACAAGTCCCAAAATGGAGCCACCTGACTGACACGGCCAAACACAACCAACCAAAATGCAACACACATTCATCATGTCTAGCAAACACTTCTCACCTGTGTAAACACTAATTGCCACACAACAGAAAGATTGATTGATTGATTGATTGATTGATTGATTGCAGAATTATTCACCAGCCAATCACTGGGTCGTTAACGGCCCATAAATAGACTGCAAAGGCAACATTAGAGTTGGGGGCCTGTACGAGGACCAGGAGGTAGAGGAAGAGGAAGAGGAAGAGGTTTGAGGATGACTATATCTGATGAGATCAGGGTAATGCTGGTTGACCATGTCATCAACCACGGGTTGACGATGAGGGGGGCCGGACAAAGGGTCCAGCTAAACCTGAGTCGCTACAATGTGGCATCAATAATTTGTACCCTTCGACTCGAAAATAGGTATGTAACCATAAAAATGGAGACGCCAGAATGGTACTGTGTGACGTGCATCTTGCCCTGCATTGTAGGGATGGATACGCCATGGCCGACGATACTTTCCCCGATGTTCGGCTAGGGAGTATATAGCCTGTGATGTGGATGAAGTGTTGTGGCCAGATCCAGTCAGGAGGAGGCATGCGCAAAGGCACTGTCATTTTCTCTATGTTTATGACGTCTATGATGTTTCAAATGTCAATGTTTTATTTTTTGGTGTGGGATAATAAAGTTTTTGTTTCACCATCACTTTGGCGTGTCCTGTTTCACCCCCTTGTGTG
>JAODLL010082414.1:0-15418 GCA_026546735.1 Forbesichthys agassizii | reverse complement strand
GTAGGTTGTAAAGCCCTTTGAGACTGCAATGTGATTAAGGGCTATATAAATAAAATTGACTTGACTTGACTTGTATGAAAAGTGTTACAAATGTAAAGATTATTAGTATTATTATTATATTAATAGCATCTCCTTCCCTACACACGCACACAGGCACAAATGTATGCATACAATTTCACCAGAATGGATGAAATTATGTGTTTAACCCTCAAAATTACCTGGGGGAAGATCACAGACCCCCCGCATTAAAATGTGTCCCCCCTAATACTGAAATCAGTTTATCAGCTGCTTTCATGCATGTTTAGCTTGTCGTTCAAACACTCAGTCATGCAACCGGCCTGTATTAAACACCATTTTCTCATGTTTTATAATTCATATCAAATATCAGACGTATAAACAACAGCATCTGGTGTACCAGCGGGGAGAACACACAATGTGGTGTTTTTGCATACAGTATGCTTTTTTATAAATGCCTTGGGGGCACATTCCCAAAACAAGTATCAGTATTGAACATGCAGTGCAAAAACAAGTCACTATAATGTTTAAAAAATGTTTTAAAATTAATTAAAAAACTAATTACATTCATGTTTCAACCCAAATGTACATTTACTACTGAAGAAGATCCAAATTAGGGTATACAGGGAGTATAAATGAGTCAAAGTCAAACTGATAAAGCCTGTAACGTGATGAGATGAGGATTGGAGAATGAACACTGAAAACAGGCACCACACACCAATATACTTATCTTCTTTAACATTTTAGATGCACTTTGTACTCGGCTTCGGCCGATGCTCTAAACTAATACCTGGTATCGGTCTTTAAAAAATGGTATTGGTGCAATTCTACATTTAAATAATTAGAAACTAAGCCATGTGATGATTTTCCGAACACAGTTAAGTAAGTCTGTGTTCCACACAGACAATGTGATGATGATAATACACCGCACCTCAGAGATACTCGCTAGTGGTGGATTCGAATGGCTGGCTGGACCTTGTGACCTATATTAATTAGAGTTATTATTAAAGCCCTTATATCTACTAATGAAGTATGCAATGTACTATCTTCATATCACAGAAGATTTCTAGTAAGACTACATGAAGTCCACTATTTGTTCCCCAGACTAATTGATGTATTCTATCCCCCAGAAGAAGGGGGGCAGCTAATTAATTCAGACCAGACAAGCCTTTAGACCTTACAGCAAGTCCAATATACATTTAAGGTGTTTCCCTGGACCAAATGACTGGGTGTTCTCTATGTCTCTTTTTCTCTGCTTTCGTTTTGGTCATATACCATGGTAGGCTGTATCTTGGGTAATAATTCTATGTATCTATGCTACTTGCCTTATAGTAACTTTTGTTAACTTTAAACTACAATTCAAACTGTTCTATACCTGATAATATGCACAGACCATTTCGACTAATTAAATATACAATTGTTTGACAAACGACCTGGCACATTTCACTTGGAGTTTTGAAATCCGTCTCCACCACTAGTGTCACTCAGGGGTATACCCAGTTGTCTCAACTTTAACAACTGACCTTTACCATTAAGGGTAAACTAACTCCTAAAACCACTCAAATTAACCACTAAAGGTAACCACTAATCGTAACCATATGACCAACCAACCTCTGAACTTAAAACATTAACCTTAACCAGTGAGCTAATATACATTTAAAAAATGTGTACTTTTGTTCTGCGTATACTGTATATATAAAGGCTTTTTGCAGTACTTGAGATACTTGGCACTTACATTTATAAAGCATGTCATATACTACATGATTTATTTGAAAAATGATCTTCAAAAAAGGTCTCAGAATATTAAATCAAAATGATGCTGTGTATTCTACTGGGAATATTGTTACATTGTGAATAGTAATGGGTGTGATATGAGCAAACATTTTCAGGTTGTGAAACAACATAACTATATTGTAAGTTTGTGTGACTACCTGTAAACATGCACACAACATATATGGAAGAGAGAAAAGAGGTGTGTGTGTGCGTGTGCGTGCGTGTGTGTGCGTGTGTGTGATGTGTTTTGCAGCAGAGTGAAAGCTCTTCCCAGGAGACGGTGCAGTTTTGTGCTGTGTCATCTACCCCTGTTCACTCAGCCAGGGTACCAGCCTGCAGATTTAAACAACGGCAGCACACGCATTTACCCATTGACACACACAAACATTTTGCCGCATGCGATTGTCTGGAGGTTAAATCAGGTTTTTGGAGAATTGTATGTCTCACCTAATACCTTTTTCTTGCATCTCTCTTTGTTTCTTTCCCTAGTTTTTCCTCCTGTCCTTCCTTTCCTACCTCACTTCAACCTGCAATACAATGCTTCCTTTCCAAGCAAAATACATGTTTTTCAAAGATAAAAAGAAGGAAATGAAAAACATCAGTTTTTATGAAATGCCACATGGTAATAAAGCTCGCTAGGGAGAAGGAAGCCTTGAAATGTGTTTGGATCCTACTTTACATCTGTAACGTCCTGTTGTGGTGTTCTAATTGAAACACTGCATGCTGTGATATAAAAAGGAAATTACCTTCCAACTTCACTCTTTATTTTCTACAAAACAAACCAGATAATTCCTGTTATTTACTCAACATATAATCTTCATTTTTCCTTAAACAAACACAAACCGAAGGAATTGTATTGCATGGTTATTAAAAGTTGATACGGTTGAACAAATCCTGATCTCAGGGGCTTTGATGCAACAGACAATTCATGTTTTGACATCTCTAGGGGGCAAATAATCTTTGTAAAAAATCCTTCGCTAATGGCCTCTTCAAAATGATTGCAGAATTAACCGCAAAATGAGTGTTTGCCTCTGTACGTTTGAAGGAGAGTTTAATTCCCTTTTTATTTCACACTTGTAATGTTATTGGTGACATTAATCAATGTGACAGTTCATAACATTGACATTGCTGTAGCATTAAGCTAATTTACAAACTGCCATCCCTCTTTACTTATTATCCAATATTATTGTTTAAATGCACCTGGTTGTTGGCAACAGATAATTAAAGATATCTTTCTTTGAGAATAACTTGTTTGCTGTTGGCAGCCTACACCAACCCTGTATGTTACAGTTTTCACCAGACTACACAATTGTCGTAGTGGTAGACAGGAAAGTGAAGTGGGAAACAAATTTACAGAAGCTTATATGAGCCTAGATTCAAGCTCAGGTAATCAAGGGCTCCAGGTTCTGGCATTAGAGACTAGGGTACAAGAGTCCCCCACTCTGATATTTTATTGAGTTCAATCTGTGTGAGCACATGCTGAGCCGAGATTTAAGATGAGGCCTGAGGACATATTTTATGAAGAGAAGTTATTACATCGCTCTTCTGTCGTAACTATACCCCCCTCCCCTCCCCAACCCCATGCTTAGGCAAGAGGATTTTACAGGTACCCTGCATGTTTTACCCAATCATGTCTTCTACATAGGTCAGTGTGGAAATAACCTGAAGTTTATAGAAGTAAACTTGTGGCTTGAAGAATACCAGATGAAATCCGTGGGACTGCCTTTAATGTCTGGTTGGAGTAGAAGAACATCACTTAAGTGACAAGGTGCAGAAGCACCAGCAGCTATTCCACCGGGACAACAATGGAAACTATTAGTATACTGTATAGTTAAGGTCTATGGTTGGGATAGATTGGATGAAACAGTTTGAGAGGGCAGAGCTGCAAACTTAAAATAAAGCTATTTTCTTCTTTGAAATAAGATTTTCTGGATTCCAATCTCTGGAATAGTACTTCTTCTTGCTGTCATCTCTCCTGGATCTCCTGTTGGGAGTGCAGAATTGACTAAGAGTCGACGAGGTTCGAGGGAAATCCAATTGGTTTTGCTATTTATCTTAGGAAGCGTAACGAACATACATTTACGTTTTTGTTTACTTTTGATACGATCCAAGATGTGATAGGATTGTAAAGGGCAGAGAGGTTGAATGGGGAAGAGGGGGGGGAGGGGGGGGCTGGTGAATTTAGATCAAGCTTTTGTCCAATGTTAACCCTCGCTGTCACCACCCTTTACTTTCCTCTCTGCCAGAAAGCACTTCATATAGATATTATATCCTTCCCGGTTCTCCATTCCCACCTGTCCAAATTGTTTTTACACTATAGAATCACTGTGTGGGCATCGTGCTGGCCTGAGAGGTACGCAGAATCTAACATGCTGCTTTGTCGTCACTAGGCAGGTCCCGAATACCATTTTACAGGCTTAGAATAATTGATGGTATTTCCAAACGAGTTTTCGAATACTCGTTCTAAAAAACACCATTGCAAATACTCAACTATAATAAGTATTTCATAACCTGTTAAAAATCAAAGTGGGCGACAGGACCGTTTGCAGGTTTTCAATAGCACATATCTGTACAACAGAAAGTAATCAACGCTTTTAATTTCAGTCAACTACTCACCTATGATGACTCATAGCATATATTAGCCAATAAGGGGGTGTGTTGAATGAATAGCCCCGCTCTCTTCTTTCAGACAGCCAATTGGTTGTGTTGATGACCCAGTGTAGGGCAGGCAATTGCATTTTTAACATGGGGGTGTATACAGAGACAATAATGGGAAAACATGCATGCATAATGTGACATAATGATTACTCAAATGTCAATATTTAAAATTGAATACATACCCAACCAACGAATACCAGAGTAATCGATTATTTGAGGGTCAGCCCTAGTGGTCACAGATGTTACATATACTGTAGTGAGAAAGTTTTAGGCGGTGTAAAGTCATGCCCTCGCTATCTCTTTCTCTCTTATAATCACACCAACACATACTATAGGAAACCCCTCACCTGAGATGACATTAGTTAGTATGATCTGACTAAAAGAAGAACAGGGTTCTTTCATGCTTCCGTCTTTGCCCATGAAAGAGTGGAAATGACACGTAGCCCCCTCCTCCCCAGGCGACGTCAGATTCATTTGAGCGGTGAGTTGGAACTGCCAAGAACACAGACTCCAAAAAGTCTGGCAAAAGAGGGAAAGATCAATAGCTGTGTGTTGAGGGGGAGCCGGTTATGAAGGTACAAAAGGACAGTGGGACAGACAGACTGGCAGACAAAGACAGAGAAGACACTTTAGACATCAAGGCTAGGGGTGTACAGTATGTTAGCAAGACAAAGAAGAGAGCAGTGAGACAGAGAGAGAGGAACAAATTGAGTTGGGTTATGGCACTGTTAGATTGACAGAAAATTGAGAGACATTTCACTAGAGAGAGAGAGAGAGAGAGAGAGAGAGAGAGAGAGAGAGAGAGAGAGTGACAAAATAGTCAGAATTCCAAGATCCCAGAGTGTTTTGTACCCTTACAATCTATCTATCCAAGGCTCCAACACAGCTCTCAGGATCATAGGGACACCCACACACACCACGGTAAGGTGATGGTTCTCGGCGAGGCCTTACAATCTATTTTATATAAAATAATTTGTACGTTTTATTATTTATTATTTCCATATAATGTTTTGTGATTTTTGTGTTTTGTGTTTGGCCAGTGGTTCTCAACCCAAACAACGGTTTTCAATTGAGAGTTCCTAGATTGATGTGAATAGAGGAACTAATCATAGAAGCAGAGCTTGCAAAATTAGCATGGCTTTAAACAGGCTAACAGCCTTGTGTCCTTCTGGAAAATGCAGTTTACATTAACACCACAAAGCAGCCCATGGCAGCACTTCACCGTGTGCAACCACACCTCCAACAATTTCCTGTCAATTTCAACCCACAGAAAAGGCCATGTTGGTCATGAGTCCCCCCAACCACACGTCCACCCAGGAGACAGGAAACTCATTTTACATTGACATTCTCAACATGTGGTGTCTAAGAGTGATGGAACACTCTAAGTCTAGCATGATTGGGTTGTGTGTCACCTTGCATTGCTACAGCGCTTCAGCTACAATATCTGCCACTCTTATATGCCTGTGTGTGTGGGTGTGTGTGCGTGTGCGTGTGTGTGTGTGTGTGTGAAGAATCATGCGTGACGCATTCAGCTTAATCTTCGGAGCACTTTCTTAAGCTCGAACAAGCCCTCCTACAGCGGCCCTCACACACTACAACAGATATTCGGCTGACAAAATTGTTTCTATGCAACACAGAATGTTGCCAACTGCTTACAGACACCCTTGTCACACGTGCAGGTACTGTAGCAGCTCAAATTAAGTTATCTGTGAAAGTAGGCATATAGGTCAGCTATTGCTAGGCTACAATGGCTTAATGGGGCACTGGGGCAGTACTATCCAAGCTAAGACATGTTGTTTATACTTTGAAAGCAGTACTCATTTCATGATTATACTCTACGTTTTGCCTTAAGAAAGAAATGTGCGTACTACTGTAGGCTGCTACGTTTGACCAAAATAGCCAGAAGACAGAAAGTGCCAATCTGTTGTAATGTAGAGTGACTAAAGCACTTCACACTACTGATTCAAACTACCATCCATATCAACGATCCACTGCAGTTAAGATCAAATCTAAAGATGTACTAGCTTTGGATCATAAAAATATGTTATAAAAATGTAGTTATGATTATCATGTGTTTACAATCATGCAAACCGTTCGATAGAGGACACACAGGAGCTTTTCCACACCTCGTGATGTGACAGTGCAGCAATCCTCAGCCAGTGCTGCTGTGGCAGTGAAAAGTCCACTAGCTGTTTCTGGACCTTTGCCAGCAGAGCCTAAGGGGAATTAAGTACAACAAGGCGATGGCCACAGGCACAAGGCCACCATGTTAGATTACCTGTTCCGCACCTTTCCCTGTATGAGACCTGGGAGGGCAGCCACCTATAGTATATGCTTCAACGAGCTAGATTTAAGTCCCTGTAATATATGCTTTTTGTTCCAGGTGGCTAGGTCCTCAGAGGTCATTGGCGGCACACATAGTCATTTAGATTGTAGATTCCCACTGGCCTATGTCGGTAGTTGGGAAGTATAAATCTCCTCCTGTACTGCAGTGCTTCAGTGTTAACTGGCAGGACACCATACTGTGAAAAAACAACACGGTTTTCCTGTTCATGTTGCATCCTGACTGTCCTGGAAGGGTGGGTTCCCTCTGTGGTCCCTACACAACGTTTCTTCCTTTATTTAACCCACGTGGATTTTACAGGTTGTCTCTTGCCCCGAGGAAGGAGCAGAGGGATGTTGTTTGTTTCTATGTGAAATGTGGGCCTGTGCAGCCCTTTGAGACTGTAATGTAATATGTAATTACAACTGACTGAATTGACTGTTCCAGCTAAAATGCATACACATTTCCTTCTCGGTGAGAACATAAATCATAAGACTAATAAACGTGTGTACAAAGAAATAATGAATTCTAGGTATTGATATAGTAATGAAAGAGAGGCTGCATTACATAGATAGTGGGGAGAGAGAATACTATAATGAGGATAAGTAAGCACAAGAGATGGACAGGCAGAGGGTGCATTGTATGAGAATTGATGAAACAGTAATGTTCAATGCAGATACACTCTAACCAAATGGTGGTGCTAATGGGGTAACAGCGCTGTGTTCCATCAACTAAACTGTACAGCATCAACTATACTGTACAGCATCAACTAAACTGTACAGCATCAACTAATACTGTACAGCATCAACTATACTGTACAGTATCAACTATACTCTACTGCATCAACTAATACTGTACAGCATCAACTATACTGTACAGTTTGACAGTTATGTGCTGGATATGAGAACACTGAAACTACTGTAATGTAAATGACATTGCTAGCAGAGACCATTACTGAATAATATATTCCTTTTAGCTGAAATTGAAGTGCCTTTGAGCAAAGCATTTTCTCCTCAGTAAAAACCTCTCAGGAGAGTCTGTAGTAATAGGCATCAATTATTACTACTAAGGCTGTTAGCATAAACAAGTGGTGTTTGTTCCAATAACTTGCATGTTAAGAATTTGAACAAGTGTTTAAGCATGACTTATATCATAAATACAGTTAAACAAATTCAGCAATGTTCCTCTTCTTAAATGTTAGCGTTAATTAACAAGCTTTGTCTTATAATGAATCTGGTTACTCTGTTGAAATGAAATGGTAAAATGTTACTCCTGCATACAATATGTACTTTTGTACTTTTGTACTTTTGTCGGGACGCCCGACTCCAAATGAAAATGGACTGGCTGAGACAGCGATGCGCTCAATATTAAGTTAAAAACAAAGACAGAAAAAGAAATGGCAAGACAAGTCAAGACGGATATAGAGAGGCAGGACATAGAGAGAGAGTGAGGGAGAGAGGATCCAACGTTCAGACAGTGTGGCCTCGTAAAAATATCCCATCCAATGAAGAATGCACTCTGCTTGCAATTTATTCATAGACAGATTTATAATGCATGCTCGTAGAATGAATGACTTGCCGTGCGTTACAGTTATATGTGTTGCTTGGACACATACGTACAGACAGTACAAATGTGTGTGCGGGTGTGTGTGTGCAGGTGTGTGTGTGTTTGCATGTGTGTGTGTGTGTCTGGAAGATGGGACAGCTGCTGATTGATGAGGGAACGTTTGTCTTAACGAGCCCCCGGAGTAGATTCACCTTGAGAGAGATTTGGTTTCACACTCTGCACTGCTGCTACACCTGTCTGAAGACTCCTGCATCAACCATCAGTCTCAGGCCAATTGTGTGTTTGTGTGCGTGTGTTTGTGTGTGTGTGTGTGCCTGTGTGCGCGTGTGTGACAAGACTGCGCCTGTTTGTGTTATTTTGCTTGTACGTGCGTTTGCGTGTATTCTACCTGTATAACCTGTCTTGTTTGTGTACTCAGGTGCTGTGTGCATATACAGTATAACACTCCCTGTCATATTCGTTGTAGACATCTTCAAAGTGTACTGTAAAATACCTCTTTTCTTTGTATGCCTCGGTGTGTCTCTCATCTGTTTGCTGATGAAATGCTGTACATTTTCAACTGTCAATTCCACTTTGAATTCATACACCAAAAGATCACCTATAAAATAATTGATTCAGGCAGCAACTCCAGTATCAGTTTCCATTTCATTTTAGATTACTTTACATTGCTTTAATCTATTATTTTCCATTCAGTAATACAAAAGCCACATTATTTAAATTATTAACGTGCAGGCTAATACAGTATGCTCATGTTAGCCAAAAGGAGTTTCATTTATGGCCTCTAGATGTCCCCATAACGAATTTAGACACCTCTTATTTCATGTGGGGAAGTCTCTACTCGTGCACCATGTGCTCTTGATGACTGTTTACAAAATGTACCAGGAACTGAAGCAGAGAGACTGGTGTTAGTATTCTGGTGTCTTTGAAGCTGAAGCTTAATCTTATTACGTAAGTTTTTCAAATAAATATCTGAAACTTTAGCAACGGATGATTGTCAATTCTGTCCACTCGTTCAATACGATGTTAATATAGGCTACGTTTGTTTTCCGTGGACATTTAAACATTACCCCCAGGTTTCAGTGGCTGGCATAGCGGCTACAGTGTAGACTGCAGTGGTTTACACATCACACGATGTGCCATTGAATGTTAGATACGTCGCCCTTTGTTCTGTTGGTTTAGTATTTAAATTCCTACGTGTACGCCGCTATGCACTCGCGCTTATAATTTGTCTGAGAGAGGAATGTGTCAAAAAAAGTACGTTTCACAAATGCAACACGCTGTGAACCTACACGGACAAGGGGTTGTGTGACCAAACATTACGGTAATTTGTTTGGGTGGCTCTGAACTGATCCACTGAGTTTTGTCTGTGTAGGTACGTTTGGGAAAAAAGTTAACCACATCTGCTTCTAAAAATCAAACGTGGTCAAGTCAGATATTTGTGTCATATGAAATACACTTCTAAATACATGTCTAATAATTATTGTTTAATTAAATATTAATCTAAAATATTATTGGAGTTGGAAACTAAATAATAATGAACTAATACACAGCAATGCTGATAATATTTACAAACTTACCTATTTTTTTTCTACCCATTTATTTGTATTAGTTGACCATGGCTCAACATGCCATATATATTATCCAAGACCCTTACGAGTGTACGCTGGGATCTCATGAAATGTAATTGTTAAAGTTTAAGGTGAACTAATTGTTGATAGTTGACTTGACAGTCAATACAAAAACACCTATCGCTTAAATGCTATAGGGTGCACTCTCAAATGCTGGAGACCCATTGCCAAGGCTGAGACAGACTTTGTGTTCCCATTTACAGAGCCAGAGCTGTGTAGAAGTTGTATTAATTTTCTGTGAGGAGATGATCACTTTGAAACAAAGCGTCCACGCTCCATTGGGCGGTGTTAGCCGTTGGTCGTAGCCTCCTACTAGCCGTAGACGTGGGTGACTTTGAAACGTTTACACAGCGTTTCAACAATCGGCATTGCAATAACTGTTTTGATCGCCTCGTCTAGCTCTGCCACCATTTCACAAACATGCTCAACGTAATCTCACTACAGTAACCCACCCCTGACTGGTCTGCCAACATGGTGACTGTGAAAACATTAAAGCGCAGTAGTCGGGCAGAACCAGGCTATTATAATTTGATATTGTATATAAAAAAATAAACGATTATTTTGGAAATAGCATGTATTGTTTTTTTGAGTTTTGATGTTTGCAGAACACCTATGATGCAAAATGATCATAGAAACAATACAGGAAGAGTGGAGCCTCAATAGATTAAAAGTAAACCCTAAGAAGGTGTCAGGCAGGAAGGTTAGTGACGGCCCTCCCCCCTCTTCTGCTCTGTTCCAGTTGAGGTGCCTTGCTGAACACAGGGTTTGGAGAGGGCTTGTCATGGACAATGAGCTGACACCTTTAGACTGCCTGCTACCTTCAGGTATGAAGCAGACACCTGCATGTTTTACAAACACACACCGGCTACTACAGCACGTGTACAACTGTATCAAATACAGATGGAAATACATATCATTTTGTAAATAGTGTTAAGTAGGCTACAGCACACACAGGCACACCACGCACAGGTGGCTGTGTAGCTAATGCATTTTGATTCAGGTGTTTTAATTAGCAAGCAAGCAGTGACAATACTATTGAATCGTTGTGAATGCTGTGACAAATCTGCAGAAAGGCTCAATTTCATGCTAACACAAACAGCAGGCAGCACACAGACACCCAGCGTGTTGGTTTCATCTGTAGCACACACATCACTGTCATAGCTGCCTTCCTCTCCAGTTCTCCCACACATTCTGACACATTTAAAATGCTTCAGGGAAATAAAGCGAACAAACAAAGGATTTACTTTTTCATGACACGTTTGTTGTTAAAACACTTTAGTATAAAGAAAACTTGAGATAGTAATACTATTCCCTGTTTGGAAAATACTGAGCCACTGATAAAGTAGAATTTAGTTATTTTTAAGAATGAATGTACTTTTTAAATATAGTATGAATCACAGAAATACATACTCTATCGATGTATTTGCTGCTTGTAAAGTATGGTTCAAATTCAGTGTAGTTGAGCATATGTGTAATTAGGCCTGTCACGATAATTACTATATCGCCTTATCATGCGATATATGGAAATAACCTTGATTATTTTTCTGACCGCAATAATTTTATATTTACACATGTGTTGCTGACATAATATAAGACATAAATTAAAGTGCTGCGCTGCTCCTGTGCTCGTTTTTCTCTCTCTCACGGACGCTTACAGAGCAGACAGCGACAGATGATGTGTTCCTCAAGGCCAATGAGTAGGCTATTGTATTTAGGTAAAGGTGTTTTTCCCGACGACTGCATAATTCCAGCCAACTACATGCAGAAGAATAAATGCAAAAATACGGCATTTGTTTTATTCACTTAAAGGTTTCTAGCCTACCTACTTTGCCAAGCAATGAAACTGGTGTAACCACTCATAACGAATAATTCATGTCACATGACAATAGCGGAACAGAGGTGCGTTTAGATTTGGTGAACATTTTACTGTTTGAGGAGGTAGTTCTTGTTGACGCTGGACAAAGGATGACAGTTTCAATCTAATATGTTTGGAATGTTTACACAAAAAGTTCAACATTCAAGGTCAAAGCAAACATGTTCGCCAATTCTGCACTCACCTCTATCATTTCGCTGCTGGTTAAAATATCTACCGGTCTACAGATAATATGGAACATGTCGCTGCAAACCTGAAATGATTATAGTAAGTAGACATTTTGCCGTTTCTTAATAACAATTTTGAGTTAGCTTTAGAAGGCACACTACTTACCCACATAGCCTACAAACACCCATATGAACTGCTTCACTTTCATCCTAAAATACTGGATTAATTTACTGTTCCGTCTGGACAAAATCATGGTCGCTGGTGTAGGGCACATCAATACGTAATTCACAACCAACCTTTACCACGACAGTGTGTTGGATGCTTGTTTTGAGTATAAAATGTTTCCCGTGTTTCAGTTAAACTTCTCTCTCCTTCCCTTGTTGACTCCTTGGATTAGGCCTATATAGTCAGTCACTCCACCCTTGTATTTTCTTGGCTGCCCTTAAAATGACAATACTATCGTTTAGCGCGATTATTTCTGGGACAATCGGCAAACATATTTTAGGGTGTGACTTTAAAAAATACTATAAATACAGCATTACATTGAGAGTCAATAATCTTGACCCACCTGTCTTTAAAGGAAATATCACTGGGTTTTAAATGGTAAACTGGGTAATATTGATAGTCTCAGCCTCTTTCATCCATTAGCACTACGTCACATAAGCAACTCTGTGCTGAGTGTCTGATACATAAACCCCAGTAAGCTTGAAATAGGATTTTCAGACTTTTGCAAAGTGATTTCTGGTGTGACGCTAGTGCACTGCTTTATTTAGGGCCTACTAATTTAAAATAAACATTTATTTTAAGCAGTATCTTACTAATTGTCAAGACCTGTAAACAGCCTGTTGTTTAGTTTTCCCAAAAATTCCTAATTGTAAGTTTAACGTCCGACTTTTGTCATTGAGTTATGTAGTTGGTCGTTGTGCATGTCAATCAAAATACCTCTCCTATCAAGTAGGCAGGTATTAATGCAGTTGGCCAGTGCTGTGTCCCAGAGTTTACGTAAGGCTGGCTCTGCGAGACTATATTGACACAAATTACCAACAATGCAGCCAAGATAATAGGTTTGCCTACACCCAACCTCACCGAGCTAAATTGTATGGCCATGATACACATTGAGTACAATAACACAGGACAGCACACACCCATAAATCACCACTTCTCTCTACTGCCCTCTGGGCGGACGTACAGGTCCCTGAGGTGCAGGAGGGCTCGCTTTGTTCATAATGCTCGCTGTTCATAATGTATTTTATATGTGGGTATATTGTATGTTTTGGTGATGTACAGTGCTGTGAAAATGAATTTCCCTCTGGAGACAATACAGTCACAGTCCAAGTGTATTCAGTTTAGAAAGTTAAGAAACGGTGATGAACACTCTCACAATGGTCAGCATCTTATTTCTCCATAGTACCATTTGAGTCACGAGCAGCCAGTAACAATAACACATCTGTTGACAAGGCCAACCACACATGTGAAACTAGCAGTTTTTAAAGAGCAGTAGCAAATTTATTTTAAATTAAGTGGTCCGTACACCTTATAAGAACATCTATTATTTGGCTGTCGCCGACTGCAATCTCATAAAGGCTTGTGTGCCTACCTGCTGTATAGTAAAGTGGACCTCACCCCCACGGCTACTTTACTGGGAGGGGGAAAGGGTTGTATTCTTCTCTGACATGGCTTAGAATACTGCACCTTGAAGTGCTGTTGAGAGGGTGTCTGTGAATGAGTGACAGTGGGTAAAAGCTAATAAATCCAATCACGTTTCCTCTGAGGAGTATTATGTTTCTGAGAAGCCAAGCCTTGATACATTGTGATAGCTGTAGCAAACTAATACATTTAAGCTGTATATTTTGTCTGCTGTTCCAACCTTTTAATAGAGTGCCTTTGCCACACAGTAAAACTTTGCTCCGCTTACATCTGCTCACTGGTTTAGTTTATGGCATGTTTATGATAGCAACTCAGAAGATATCAACAGGGTCATTCTTGTTAATGCTTCACATTGAAGGTATGCAATTATCACAGAGGCATTTCTTATGAAAGGTCACGTCAAGACGCTGTCCTTTGTTTATCTAGGACAAGGTCTTGTACTTTGGACAGTTTAGCGTCTCATCTAGCGTTTACTGGGAGACGGGGAACCATGTCCACAGTGCTGTTGTTGTTCCGCCTTCCTGGAATTATTGCGCTGTTCTCACGGCCGCTCACAGTTTTTGAAGCGTCCCAAGGTGTCCCAAAGTCCCATTTTGACAGCATGGGCAAATTAAAGGCCGTGTACGCGGGTGTTGTGTGACATTCATCCGGTGTGTGTGTGTGCCCGTGCATAAGAGTCTTCTGCAAATTCACGGCTGGTTGGGCTTTTCTTTGGGTTCTAGGCCCACCACGGCCCAATTAGGAGACCAGACTGACGGATGTACTCCCCCACGACCCTTTTTTTTCCTTGACCTCCAGCCTGCTATGTCCTTATCCCTCTAGTCTGTATCACATCCTCTCAGATACCTGTAGCAAAACAAGCTAAATTTATGTGGGTGTACCTTTGAAAAACTTGTGTGCCACATCGAACACTACTAGTCCATTCTTTGGTTGTTATTTAAAGTATCAACGTGCAATCATTATATTTACTAGACGTATCAATATAGGCACATAGTAGACCTACATGGGTCACGTCATTTCAGCAAAGTTGCGAGTAGAGTAGACTACAGGTACACTTTTAAATGTGGATGTTTGTGGATGGATGTTTAAAATGAAAGATAACTGGCAATAATCTACGCAGCATACAAAGTGACAAAGATGTTACCTGCAAGTTCAAAAGGCAAAACGATGGAGTTTATCCTTAAATAATTAAATGATTTACACAAGTCTCTGTAGGTTTCCTTTAAAACGGCAGCGAGCATAGTTGCTCTGTTGCTGGATTTTATCCTATCAGTTTACTGTTGAAAACAGGAGACGACTATGGAACAGCTTGTAACAAGCAATGCGATCAACTTCGAACTAAATGGGGAGCACTTTTTCATTTAGACTAGTGTGATTACTGGCATATAGCATTAGCTGCTGAAGGTGTTGTATTGACAGGTGTCGTGCCAAAAGTAATTGCCCGATAAAAAGTGATCACTGTATTATTTATAATATAGGGCACAGAGCAGGGAAAAAACATTTGAAAAGTCTTTACTATTACCACTGACTTAAAGGTAGGATTAGATCTATATTTGCAAATGTTGACTGTTTAAGCCAGATAAAAGCAGCTGCTGACGACAATATCTTTTTATTGGACAACCACTTTTGGGCACAACTGGCATCTCCCTTAGAGATAGGGTGAGAAGCTCAACTATCTGTGAGGAACTCTGAGTAGAGCCGCTGCTCCTTTGCATTGAAAGGAGCCAGTTGAGGTGGTACGGGCATCTAGTAAGGATGCCTCCTGGG
>JAODLL010082413.1:0-15419 GCA_026546735.1 Forbesichthys agassizii | reverse complement strand
CACACACACACACACACACACACACACACACACACACACACACACACACACACACACACACACACACACACATGCAGGTGGCTTAAGTGAAAGTAGCCAGCTGGCCTCCATATCAACTCCTGGAGAATATATTACTTTATTACGGTATTATCTTTGGCTCTTAAAGCCATATAAAAGTACAGCCTAATGACCATATTCATGCCAGGGTATTTGAGGTGGTATCAAAGTATGTGTATTTACTGTAACAGTTTGCCTAAATTAATATAATTTAAAATATATTAAAATTTGCTTCGACAATGAACTTATTCATGTTGTAGAAAGACATACGGTGTTCTATTAATTCTGGCAATGGTGAGAGAAAGTAAATATTTCATGCGCTGTCTGCAACAACAAGTTCTGATGCTGAAATATTAAAGAACCAAAATCTAGCCTACATCTTTTCATGATGGGACCAGAGAGAATACAGCTGTTTTCTCAATGTTGAGCTAAAAAGGCTATTGATTTGAACCACAGGGAATAACAGCAGTTCTAATGTTGAGTCCATATTATCATTATAGGTAATAATTGTATAATTATTTTGAAAATGTTGAATTGTCCCCCTACTCAGAATAAGAACAGAACTCGTGTGCGGATCTAGCCCCTTTTGTGACGAGGTAAGATATCGTTCTTCCCCGTACATAACACTGCAACGTGACTAAACGCCCGCACCTCCTTACCTTCATTCGGCGGGTAAACCCTTGTCCTTGAGCTTGAAACTGCAGTTAGTGTCCACAGAAATGCCGAGAATATTCCCCATAAATGTGCAGCCATTTGTGCCGCGTAAAAGCGTGAGTGTTTCCCGTTGGCTCTGGGCACGGGTAGAAGCGCTTCCATCCCGGTGGGCAAAGTCTGTGCGAATGAATGTTTTTTGGACGTGTGTAAGCGACGCGCAGAGCTGAGTTGAATACGGGCACGGGGCGTTCTCGATATACCACTAATGAACACAAAGATTCATATTCCTTTGGATATGAATAAGTGCTGGCAAAACTTCACATTTGAGTGTGAAATAACATAACATAATAGGCTATTTTTGCAGTGCTCGTGGTTACATTTGTTTATTATTCAAGTTAGAATGTCAGTTGGCTGTTACAGTAGGGATTCAGCATACTGTACCTAGTGCACGATCATTGGAAAGCCCACAGTAGGCTAAATAAAAAAAAATAGGTAACATTAAGTTTCATATTGATAATGCTATGCTATTGATAATGACTATGGTTCAGGAGTCCTATATATAACTGACAAACTTTGCCAAATGAAGGTCAGTGCATTAAAGGTGTATGCAAGTGTCTGATGACACTGTGCTAACCAACTTAATTGTTCTTTACGATTTATTTGTATTTAGGCGCAAGGTCCACAGTGTTATGACAGAATGTAAAAGCTCTTTGTTCTGGAGCTGAAGCTGAGTAGGCCATAATGTGACAGGACAGAAAAAGCGTTTGACAATAGCGCCACCTGTTGATGTTCACGAGACAGGAAAGATATGGCACTACTGGCAAAATGGACAAGATCTTCTAAAGGCCCTTCGCTTTCCACATTTGTGTAACATCCTTTTCCATGTGAATCTGTGAGGAAAAGTCACTGCTGCTTATATTAGATACATGGTCCAAAATGGAGCCAGGCCATGATTGTCCTTTTGTTGGGAGGGAACAAAGAATAAGGCTCATGGCCTGTCCTCCTACACCTTCGCTTTTCCAAAGCCTCCAGTGAACACATTCAGAGGATTCCCAGTTAGAGAAAGTGAGAAATAATCTTTATTCTTGCCATCTGCCGAGTTATATCTATCAGTGAGTTGTAACGTACATACTGTAGGCTACTTTAGTTCTTGTTATATCGTGTGACACCTTAAATACACATATCACAAGCTATGTTGACAATCACAGAGAGAGCCATAAACCATGTGTGTATGGTGGACTTTTTAATGTGTTGGACCAATGGCTGCCTGCTTCTGAGAGGACATTTAAATTAGAAACCTATTTGTTTCTGCCTGTGTGAGTGTGTGTGTGTGTGTGTGTGTGTGTGTGTTGTTGTTCGTTTGGTCTCCATCTCGCTTTGTGTCCCCGCAGTTGCTACGGCGAAACGATCTCGATCCCCCTGTAAGGCTCCATAAAGGAGCCAGGAAGAGCATCTGGCGCTTTGAGACGCTCCACAGCGAACTCTCAACATCGACCTGCCAGTCAACCGCCCGGCCACCATAATACCGTCTTTACGTCGCCATTCTCCTCCAATCCCACGAGAGACTGCGCAAGCACAAAGGCCCAATTAACAGCCTCTGGATGGCGGTTTCGCTTGGGGGAGCCGAACGGCCAATCCCGATGCCGAGACCGAGAGGCGAAGGGCCTATGAGACGGCTGCGCAGGTGGGAGGGCTGCGGCTGCTGGTGTGGGACAGAGGGGGACGCAGCCCCTTGTTTTTGGTCATTTGTGTCACAAGAGTTTTGATTGATGACCATAGGGATGCTTTTTCCCATCCTGAGAGACTCTCACCTCACTGGACGAGTCTTCCACCATGGGCCCCTGGCACCCCAACGCCCCACCAACACACACACACACACACAAGTTTCACGCACGCACTTTTTGTTTGGAGTGGGGCCACAGATGGCTTCTACCCACACATCTGTATTGTGGAGCACCAATTATGGGCCCCTGCATCATCAGCTGCTTGTGCCAGTAGTATGCGCACATGCGTGCGCACAGGCGTGTGTGTGTGTGTGAGTGTGTGTGTGTGTGTATGCACCTGCCATGAAGCGAGAGAGCAAAAGGAAAGATCAGGAGCGAATAGAACAGTACATACAGTACAGAATGTAAATATGCATATAGATATGTGGTGTGCGTGTGCACGTGTGCGTGTGTGTGTGCGTGCGTGCGCGTGCAGAGAAAGCCCGGGGGACATTACGTGTGTGGGTGGCTAAGACAGGCGAACAAAGGAAGCAGAGAAAAGAAGGAGAGGGAATGCTGCACTGACTGTGAGGGTGTGTGTGCATGTGCGTGTGTCTGTGTGTGCACGTGTGTCTGTGTATGTGTGTGTGTGTGTGGGGGGGGGGGGAAGAGGAGTGTTTCAGAAGCCTAGCTGAGGTATTCCTAGAGTTAGTTTGGGTTTCATTTGGCCTCAAGTCACACAGAGAGCTCTTCCATCGCAGCACGGCCCAAACATGACTTAGCATTCATCATAACACGGCACCAGAGCGAGAATGGTCAGATCTGTGTGTGTGCATGCGTGTGTGGACCCCTTGGGTCGACAAAGCGTCATTAGCATGTCAGAGGCGTTTCGCTGGTGTCCTGTTCTCTCTCTAACAGCTGCTAGTCGGCTCATTTCCTTTAACACGCGTGTGCGTGTCATTTGTAAAAATAACTGCGTGTTTGTGTTTGATAACCATCAAACACAAGCCTTTTACCTGTTTGACTGTGTGTGTGCGCGTGTCAGTGACAATGTAAGAGTAAATAAACATGCTGTCGTGGTGATCCATCTGTTCGACTGGCATTTACATCTACTCAGGACTACAGAGGATACCAGACATGCTAATTACTGTAAATGTAAATAAGCAGGAGAGTCAGCGAGAGAGAGAGAGAGAGAGAGAGAGAGAGAGAGGTAGTATATAACCTGAACCAATCGGCGTTGCTACAATTGTTTCGATTGCCTCATCTAGCTCTACCACCATTTCAAAACACTCTTGATGTCATCTCACTAACCCACCCTGATTGCAGGGTGGCTGTGAAAATGCTAATGCGAGCAGGGTTTCCACACTATAATCTCAGAAAAAAAAAAAATTAGCTGAGAGCAATAGTCTGGTGGAACCAGGTTTCTGTAATATATTGTATATATGGGATGTGGATCTATTCTGTACAATTGTGTATGTAACTGATATATTTTGATGTTCATGTTGTGTACTGTCCTTGTTGTTCAGTGTATTTCACTTTTTACTTTGTTTGATACCTTGGCAACAGTGTCATAGGAACCCTGATGCCAATAAATTGCTTTGAATTGAGAGACAGGGGTAAGATTATTAAAAACACTCTTTAGAATAGGCAAATGTGTCTAACAATTTCCGAAAAACGCATGGGTATAGCAATAAAATCTGCAGTGTGAGCTACTGTAAGTCATACGTTGCGTGTACTGTACATATGTACGTATGTTTTGTTGTTTATTTTGTATACTATAAAACAGCCAATATTTTCACATAGTAAGTAAATAAGTAAGAACCTTCACCTTCACCTTTATAAAACTCTTTGTCTAAGAAAGGCATTGATGTTTCTGTTGAATATAATATAGGCCTACATATTCACATAATTCAATTCAATTAAACTTTATTGCCATAGGCTAGTCATAATTTGCACATATTATAGAAGATATAAATGATAAGCACACATTGGCAGATGTTTGTGTGTACAGTATGTGTCTGTGTATGTATACGGTGTGTGTGTGTGTGTGTGTTTATTTATACACTGAATGTGTGAGAAAGACATTCTAGTGTGGGTTACTGTACAATATGTGGTGCTCACCTCAACAAATGTGCATCTGAGTGTGTATGTACACAATGTGTGTGTGTGTGTGTGTGTGTGATCTCCTTATCTCCTCTGCTGCTAGAGAGCGCATGCTGTTTCTCCCTCCGGCTATGTGACCCCGCGGAGATGCCACGCCACCCCCTGTCTCCATGGACACAGATAACAGACCACCCTAAAAATACCTCCTATCTCCTCCACACCTCTGCCTTCTTACTGTATCCCCAGGAGCCTCTGCTGGCCAACAGTTAGCACTGCCAGACTTGAACACCTCCGGCTACTGCTTAATGTCACGGCACTTTCTTTTCATCCGTACCCATTTGGCCTCCCGGCAAGTTCCCCCATCTCTACAGAGCGCTCCGTTTTGGTCGGTTGCCGTGGTTGTCAAAGTTTAGGGTCAAGACCCCGGGAGAAGGGTCACAAAATGATTCCAAGATATCTAAATAGTCTCTTTTTTTTTCTTATGGTTTGTTTAACCTAGCTTCAGAAAACTTTCTTAGCATTGTTTGTGGTTGCTTCTTTGCTAAGATATTGCATAAACAGGTTCAAACTAGTGAGAATTCTCTCAACCCGTCAACTGTATGGGTTTCTTCTGGGGTCACAGGTCACAGAGTTTGAGGGCCACTGGTCTATTGGATGACGTGTTGGTCGCACGGTGACTTGAACAAACAGACGTGCATCTCAGGCTGTTACATCACACGTTTGTCTCGTACATTCTCACAATCATTTTACCCCGTTCACCCCGCAGATAAACTTCAGGCACCCACTCTCTGGACACACGGGGCAGATGGGCTGTGGGAGGACGCGGCTAGGACAAAATTTGCCACCGCTCACATAATTATCAAGCAATTCCTGGAATATTCATAATGGCAGTGAAGAGTGCTTTGTTTTTTTTTTGTCTCGTGGGGCTGACAGTCCTTAACAATGCTAATTAGGATAAACTAGGCTTTTATTTCTAAGATCATTCTATGACAGCCAGAGCGCTTTGATAGCTTTTCATCTGTTCCTTCCCCTCCCTCGTCTTCTAAACTACCATCCCCCATGAAGCAGTTCTAAAGGGATTGAAAAAGACTTTATTAAATGCATAAAGAGAAAAAAACAATAAGAGGGGCTTGTTAGTTTTAAACTATAGAAGTGGAAGTCTTTTGTAGAAGTTGGCATCCCCATCATTGATCATTCTTGGTTTGTTTGGAGTAAATATTGCTGTCTATGTTAGTCATATTAAGTACTCCTGCTCACTAGATGCAACCATTCTATTTTACTGTGTTGTATTATTCATTTATATTTTAACACAAATTAGGATTCATTTGATCTAGTCAAAGTCTGGAGTGTGTGTTCATATTCATCAGGGGGCAGGGCGATGGAAATTGGGAGAGAAGAATCAAGTATGATTATCATCCATCAGTGATTTGTTATCAAACGGTTTTCATGTACGTGTCATTATGTATGTGTGCACACTTGTGTTTAATTATATGACCCTATCAACATGGAATCTTTGAGGAAAGACAGGCCATGTGCACGTGTGTTAGTGTGTGTGTGTGTGTGTGTTTCTTGGGGGGGGGGTGGGTTCTGCTAGGGTCTGCTCCCTCCTATAGGCTCAAACCCACACAGTTGACCTGTGGGGACTGTGTGGGTGGACAGCTCAAAGGCGGCCCTTCCCGCCAACTACACACACGCACACGCACACGCACATACACACACGCACACGCACTCGCACGCACCCGCACGCACGCACACGCACACACATTTTTCTTAATGACAAAGAGCAAGTGTATGGGAGGCCTTGGAACAAATACATGCTCTGGCTACAAAAACACTGCAACCGACTTCTCTCAACCCTCCTCCAGTAATACGCCCACTAAGGGACAATATATTTAGTCATATTTATATTATAGTATGATAGTCATAGAAGTACAGCAGTACTGTATTTCCTATGGTGAGTATCACATGGGGGTTAAGGCCGCAGCTTCCCCACTTCAGGCTAAACATTCATTTGTGTCTGTGCGTCTGTCACTGTGGTCCTTAGGGGGGCAATGAGTTTGACTGCGCTGGGAGTGACTGCTACATTTATCTAATCACTTTTACTTCAGCAACAAAAAGTAGCCTGCTGTATACAAGTGCTGCTAAATAAATACAGCATATCGTTGCAAAATCATTATGTTTTACCAAGTATTCCTACAAGCCTATAGTAATTTCTATTCAATTACATTTCAAAATTGTTTCATTTTTGTTGACGTTTCTCTTAATGTTTGTTAATGAGAGAGAGGAGGCTGGCAATGTGAGTGGCATGTTTAAAAACATAACAACACTGCCGCCTTCTGGATGAAATAGTAATAACAAATGATAATGGTAGCTTCAACGTTAACATTATTCGGTGCGATTTGATTAACTTAGCTGTTGAAACTGCACTGCCAGCTGGAGGAACGTAGGAGGCTTGGTAACATGCGAAAGTTTACATGCCCACCGGGTCCAGCGTATGAGTCATGTGGTTTCTCGAACTGTACCTCAACCAAATGACAAAGTTCACAGAGATGACATAATCCTTTTTTTGATGCGGGAATTCTAATAAGAAGATGTGATTTGTTAACGTTCTTTTTACAGAAGAAAACAAGCAAAATATAATCAATGCAATAATGCAGTTGAGGCTACATTAGTAGGCTATAAAAGTAACTGTAAAATAATACATTATTGTGATCTTTATTGTTGGTAAAGAATAAGGGTATAGGTTACTTTTTAGGTCTTGTCTGTTACAGTTTGTTACCAGACTAAAATTCTAACCTAATCAGTTGTAACTTAATTTTTGGATACCCTAAATTTAGTTAAATAATTGTATTACTTTCCATTATTTTTACTTTACTATGACTAATTGTTCTTTGAAATGCCATCCAACCCCATTTACTGCATTGACATGGCAAATATTTATATTTTTGCGACCATTTATTTTGCTCAGTGGATCAAAGTAGGACGTTAATGAAAGGTTAAAAAGAGAACAGCCAATTGTTTTATGCATTTTTCTTCTGCAAACTTCCTTTTTGTAATCTGATTTCACTATTTTAGATGGTAACTGTAATGGATTACAGTTTACAGTTATAAGTAACTGATTACATCTGTTACTTCCCAACCATGGAAATAATACTAAGTAGGCTACAGTAGACCTACTGTACAAAGAATACTAGAATACTTTTATTTCCATTCAAGAATGGATAGAAAATATATATTTATATATTCTCATTAGGGTAATTTAAAATAAGTATATATAACACAAATGTAATAAACTATATTACACTATAAATTCTAATAAAATGTTCTATATATATATACAGGTATTTGTATACGTTTGCACCATGCTGAAAAAGAAAACAGTCTTGCCACATAAATGTGTGAATATAGGCCAGTTCAGCGTACTATGTCCTGTGGGAAGGCGTATACTGTGAACACAAGGCATGCAACTCAGCACACACTCACAAAACACACTAATATAACAGGAAAGCTACTATGCAGCTCTCTCCTCTAATTAATTCACAATCGGTTTATATGAGATATATATTTGAGGGAAGCAGGTCTCTTGACGTTATTTTACCCTTGCCTGTATGAGTCCAATACTGAAATAAGCATCATAATAAATTGCATCATACATTTAGTTTATGCATCAATAGAAGATTAAGGTAAAAGTAAATGTAAATGTGTGAACGTCATTGTGTAAACATCGTTAGAATTTTCCAAATATATTAAAAGCCACATCTCAATGTTGACCACTGTTGAACCTTCATAAGTTGTTTTAAATGGAGATGTTCAGTACTGTATGTACTGTTGATGATGTAAAGATGCTATGTCTATCTAGGTCAGTGTATGGCACTAGATTAAATAAGCCTTGTGCATGGTAAATAGGTCAGGCTGACGAGGAGGGGTTTTTGACAAGCATGTAACATTCGATTCTCACCACAAAATGCTCTCATACTGCGGAGTGTGTAGAACATCCCGGCCCCAGCCTTGAGCTACAATGTCATGTTAAGACATTAGCATCATAGCTGAGACAAGATATGTCTTAAGCCGTTAAGGTGTGAGGTCGAGAGAATATTTGATATCAGATCACTTTTGCGCTCTTTAATGGTGTAAAATTGTGTTTATTGTTTACCTTTTAAACGCATTTGTGTGGTGGTTCATCGTTATGCACAAAGCTACAATATAAACATATTTTTTTAAGTTGTTGGATAAAAAAGTTTGAAAGTAAAAATTTTAAGTAATAAATGTTTTCCACACAGTTTAGCATTTAGACTATAGCCTAAATGCATACATGAATCAACGTTTGTTTGCATATTGGGATTCTCTGTACAAGTACATATCATTTATTAACCCCGATACTGTATACGGGCCCAGGGAGCTTCATATGTAGCTAAGGCATCACCTTACCTCCACGGTGATAGTCTTGTCAATATAAAGGGGTTTTAACAAAGTGGTCCAGTAGTAAAGCATTCATTTGTGAGAAAACTGCTGTTGTCTGCATATTTGACCTCCATTATATAATAATGGGCTTCCTGTCCCCAATTTACTTGCCACAGGTTGCTAAGAATGTGAGAAGTAGCACATGCGCGCACATGCATGCACACGTGCACACAGATACATATAGGCAGGGGTATAAATGAGTCGGGAGCAGGTATTTGATTATCTTCATCTTTGGTCTTCATCTTGTCACCATGGCTCCCAAGCACATCATTGCCGTTCGAGCCGTGATGTTAAGCTACATTCTTTCCATTCTCTATCCAGCTCCAGTTGCCAGTAAGTTGACTCACTTATCTGCGGAGGAAATCTTCACTAAATGCCAAATAATACTGTCAACTATTTTCATATTAACTGGAACATGAATTGACAAACTATATATTTATTTTAAAATGTTTTAGTCGATAATGATAAATAAATCAATTTATTGTACATGCACGTGTGTGTCTTTAGGTCATCAATTTAAAAGTGGCTGCTGTACATCTTACCAAAAGAAACAATTACCTCGCCGCCTTATAACTGGATACAGAGAACAATCATTGTTGGAAAATTGCCGCATACCAGCTATCATGTAAGATTTGCACAAATATCTGACATTTTACTATAAGATAAGATAATATAGAACTTTATTCATCTCCAAAGGGAAATGTGGTTGTTAAGGTAGTAAAACAGAAACAAACTACCACATTTTATGAGAGGCCATTAACATTCTCTAGTCACATTAGATTAATAGTCATAAAACAACTGTCAATATTTGATACATAAACTAGCCAGTAGTAGTAGTACATGGAACGCAACAGCACAGACCCACACACACGCACACACATTTTGTTGTTCCTGTGTGGAAATTAAGAAGATTGTTTGCTTTTGTAGTTTTTTTAAGATGAACCGGACTAATGGTACAGACGAGGTATGTGCCAATCCCAAGCAACCCTGGGTGAGACTAATTCTGGGCCAACTCAGGTATAAACACAATATTCTATATCCTATTTTTTAAAAATGCTGTTAGTATTTTAAGATCCTCCTTCACAAAAAAAATATATTTTCTGCAGCATTGAACTGAAGAATATGTCCCTGGCCAGACGTGCAGTCAAAACAAAGAGAGGAATCTCCTCAAACAGAAGTGGAGGAATGATCCAAGTCAGAAACTGGGTCTCTGGAAGAGGAACAGGTCCTTTCTATTATACAGGGTCTGGATACAAAAGTTTTGATAGTTTTAACTAGCACAACAGTCCTCCAGTCTGGGAATTGCATTGCTTTTAAATGTGAAAAATGTTATGTAAGAAAAGACTAGTTACAGTCATACGCATAATGTTAAAATGTTTTTCAGGACCATTAGAGCTTTTTTTATTCCTTGTTTGATATTTGATGACAGTGGGAAGTGAGAACCACCACTTCAAAATACACTTATTTAGAAAATGTTTGATTAAAGCTTTAATAACTGCTATATGATTTAAAATATATAATTCAAGCTAGGTAGGCCTACAGTAATGAAAAAAAAAAAACTAAATAAAATATATTTTAAAATAAAATTGTTTTCATGTTGTGTCATGTGTATTTTAGCCTGTCAAGTGTCAAGTCTTGTCAAACTGGCTACTGTATTTGTTTAAAAATGGCCATGATTAAAGAAAGTGCTGAAAGAAATAATCAAAACATGTGCTCGGTATGGCCTTCTACCACTAGATGTCACACAAAGAGCACCAACATCTCAAACACACACACACGCACGCACAAATACACTGTACATTCACACCCAACCTGCCTGCATAACAAAGAACTCTTCTGTTCTTATACACAGAAGGAGAGTGATTTAATTTTGTGTTCAGGATGCAATTACTCCACAATATCTTTACAGTAGGAAATTATCAGGTTCCGGAGAAAGGACCCACACGCAACACAAGCAGGTGTCAAGATTTAAGGTTATTCCACAATCCAAACTCACAATCAAAGGCAGAAACAAACAGAAACAGAAACAAAAATGAATAACTAAATAAATAAAAAAACAGGCAGGGTTTGGCAACAGGTTCAGGAAACAACAAAGACTAGACAAAGTAGCATATCAGGCAGGGTACGAAAACAATCTGACAACAGGTGTCAGCAGGAGCCGGAAGATATAGGCCGCTGGCGGTCCTCAGGACCGTAGCCTTCACAGTTCACCAGATATTGGAAGCCTCTCCCCTGTCGCCACACCTCTAGCAGTTTGTTGACCGTGTAGGTCGGGGACCCGTCGATTAGGCGTGGGGCGCCAGCCGGGGAAGAGTGCGGGCAGGCATGACACGGGACACATGAAACGAAGGATGGACCATACTCAGGGTCCAGGGGAGCTTGAGGCGAACTGCTACAGGGCTGATTATCTTTGTTATGGGGTAGGGTCCAATGAAACGAGGGGCCAACTTACGGGAGTCCACCTTGAGTGGGAGGTCTTTCGTGGACAGCCAGTACTTCTGCCCTAGATGGTAACGGGGGGCTGCCTACCTCCTGCGGTTGGCCGCCCTCCTGGTTCGGTCTCCTGCCTTGTGTAGGGCTGCTCGGGCGGTCCTCCAGGTGTGCCGGCAATGCCGAATGAATGCCTGTACAGAGGGAACGTTGACTTTCCTCTCTTGAGAAGGGAACAGCGGGGGTTGGTAGCCATGGCAACACTGGAATGGGGATAGGCCAGTTGACGAGACCTGAAGCTTGTTGTGAGCGTACTCTACCCACGACAGGCATTGACTCCAGGAGGCCGGGTTTTGGGCGGTGATGCAGCGCAGCATCCTCTCCATGTCTTGGTTTGCCCGTTCGGTCTGTCCGTTAGTCTGAGGGTGGTACCCTGAGGAAAGACTGACAGTGGCGCCAAGCGACGTACAAAAACAAGAACTGGGAGACGAACTGAGGGCCTCTGTCCGATACTACGTTGGTAGGCAGGCCGTGTAGTCGGAACACATGGTGGACCATGAGTCTGGCTGTCTCCGTAGCGGAGGGCAACTTGGGGAAGAGGATGAAGTGGGCGTATTTAGAGAAGCAGTCTATGACAGTGAGGACTGCTGTGTGACCGTGTGACGGGGGGAGGCCAGTAACAAAGTCCAAGGCGATGTGCGACCAAGGGCGTCTGGGTAGGAGGAAACCAGCAGGGTGTTGGTTAGAGGCTTTGTGACTAGCACAGACAGAGCATGCAGCAACGAAGTCGCTCACCTCCCTGGACATGGCGGGCCACGAGAAACGCTGCCGGAGGAAGGCCAGCGTCCGCCTGGAACCCGAGTGGCAGGTGAGCTGGGAAGAGTGACCCCAATGCAACACCTGTACTCGGACAGAGGGGATTGTGCTTAACTAACCAGCGATGGCATAGAACAACAGGAGCATGGGGTAAGTCAATAATGTAGAAGGGCAAAGCCTCCCTATGATTGCCTGATTAAAGCAGACCTACCAGAGCCGTGATGCGGGTGACGTTGGCGAAGGTCTTTCTGCTCAGCGTTTGTGCTGTCAACGGAGAGCGAAGGGCAGATGTGGGTAGGCCCCATTCTGCAGCAAGAGAGGAGTCAAAGCTCTCGTCTGCCCCGAAGTGTATCAGAACAGAAAGTGCATGTCGCTGGCCCTCCCACTCCAGTGTGGCTGGTAGTAGGGTTCTGGGGACTGGGGAGCTGGGAATAGGAGTGACGCTCACCAGGACTCCCCGTCCTACTGGTGAATGACCCCTTTTACCAGGCAAGAGGCAATCAAATGTCCCTGATTGTCACAATAAAAGCAGGCACTTGTAGATGCCCTGCGCTGCCTCTTGGCTGCGGAGAGCTTGGTTCCGTCCACTTGCATGGGCTCGGAGTCACCGGTAAACACCGGTGACGCAGCAGAAAGACGGCGAGCGTCTTGTTCAGTGTTCGTGTAAATGGGCCCAACTGCACCCCCTTGCCTGCAACGCAGGCGTAGCCTCTTGTCGATGCGGGAGGCCATGTCCACCAGGCCGTCAAAAGAGGCGGGGAGTTTCCTAGCTGTGAGTTCGTCCTTGACGGCTTCAGCGAGGCAGTCATAGAGCGAAGCGAGGTGGAGTTCCAGCCACTAGTGGCAGCCAGGGTGCGAAAGTCAACGGCATAGTCAGACACAGAGCCTGCATCCGCAGCAGCCTCTATGCCCTCCTTGGAGTGGTCGAAAACCCTCCTCATCTCCTTGGAGAAGGAGGCGAAGTCCCGACAGGCAGATGAATCGGTGTCCCAGAGTGCCGTGCCCCACTCCCTGGCCCTCCCCGACAGTAGTGTGATGACCTAAGCCACTCTGGCCTCCTCCGAGGGAAACGTGGTTGGCTGTAACTTGAAAATCAATGAACATTGCGAAAGAAAAGACCGGCACGTCCCGGGATCACCTGAATAATGCTCTGGGGGGCAGACGAGGCTCCCGGGAGGGGAGAACGGGCGGCGCTGGTTCGGCGGAGGTCGACAAGGCAGCTGGCGGTCGACGGGCTTCACCTTGCGCTGCTCGGAGTTCGTGTACCTGAGCAGCGAGGTCGGCCATTGTGGCAGCAAAGCTCTCCATGCACTTGCCCACATATTCCAGCTGAGCCTGGTGCATATCCAGTCTGTCCTCCTGAACTGACCTCGTTTGGCTGGTGTCTGCTGGGTCCATCGTTGGTCAGATCGTGGTGTCAGGTTCCGGAGAAAGGACCCAGACACAACACAAGCAGGTGACAGTTCACAAGATTTAATTCCACAATCCAAACTCAATCAAAGGCAGTCCCAGGTCTAAATCCGGTATAGACAAAAAAAACAGATAATCCAAAACGGCAGGCTGATTATAAGTCAAAAACAGGCAGGGTTCAGCAACAGGTTTAGCAAAGACTAGACAAAGCAGCATATCAGGGTATGAAAACGATCTGACAACAGGTGTCAGCAGGAGCCGGGAGATATAGGCCGCTGGCGATTGCTGATCGGGAACAGTTGGTGCAGCCAGCACCAGAAAGAGAGGGAGAGAGAGCACTAGACGGGCACTGACAAGAAATAGTTGTTTGCTGCTACACTATGTTTAAAATATAAAATACAATACTACTAATATCGTATATAGAGTAACTATAAAAAAATCACGAGTCACTACATATTCTAATTTAAATATGTCAATTTTTTTTTTTTTAACCACTTTGCCCCAAAATTCACAACCTTGGTGTTATTTTTCACAAATACAAAATATAAAATGGTAGCAACTTTTTACACAGGCTATCCTATGTTCAAAACATAGGATTGTACCATCATATCTTTAAATAAACTGTGCACTTGCAGGACCATTGGTTCAAATTACAACTTCATTGTGAAATACCATAGAAACATTAGTTTAAATCACAGCTGCACAATGTGCCATCAGCATCATTGTGTAGCTGTTCGTATGTATAAATAAATAAATAAATAAATATAATATAGTACAAAATATGTGATACAGGTTTCATTCAATATATATATATATATATATATATATCTATCAACTGCATAGTGTTCCTCACCTGGCTTACTGTAAAAACCACCAAAAAAAAGATTACTGTACAGGCCTGATTCAAGGTTGTTAGAAGCCTGATGACCCATTCATTTGAATCAGGTGTGTTGGAGCAGGGAGAGATCTAAAACATGCAGGGTGCGACTCCAGGACCGGAGTTCACTAGCCCTGCTATAGACTGTATGAAGTAAATTGGCCTTTAGATAGAGAATGGGAAATGGCATGAATGGCATGAACTGTCAGTATACCGTTGATGTAGTACTCACAAGTCTGCACTAGATGGAGATGACGATCTATTACAGTAACCTTGCTAAACATGGTGCCTCGTCCATGTATTACATTTGTTTCTATCGCTAACAACCGCTTACTTATGAAGATACCTTTCCAAACCTCTTAACACAGCAACACACCTACCTCACAGAATTAGCCAAATACTACATTTTCTTGTCAAAAACACATCTTGATATATTGAAATGCTATCTCTACAGTACATTTCAAAATGCAAAAAAAACATTCTACATATGCTATTAAAACACTAGCACGCATTTTCCAAGAGCAATATACTCAATCATAGCTCATCCATCCATCTTTTCCCGCTTATCTGGAGTCGGGTCGCGGGGGCAGCAGGTTCAGCAGGGTACCCCAAACTTCCCTTTCCCAAGCCACATCAGCAAGCACTGACTGGGGGATCCTGAAACATTCCCAGGCCAGTGTGGAGATATAATCTCTCCACTTGGTCCTGAGTCTTCCCCGAGGCCTCCTCCCAGCTGGACGTGGCTGGAACACCTCTCAACGGAGGCGCCCAGGCGGCATCCTTACTAGATGCCCGTACCACCTCAACTGGCTCTTTTCGACAGAAAGGGGCAGCGGCTCTACTCCGAGTTCCTCACGGATAGCTGAGCTTCTCACCCTATCTCTAAGGGAGACACCAGCCACCCTTCT
>JAODLL010082412.1:0-15419 GCA_026546735.1 Forbesichthys agassizii | reverse complement strand
CTTTAACATAAAACAAAGAACGATAAACAGATTATACAACCGCGTTGCATGCTGGGAGTCCATGTTCACTACAATATTGTCTACCAGCTGTCTGACTAGAAATGTACTGTACTAACATATAAGCCTCTAAACCTCTAGGTGCCAACATTAGGTCAAAGTGGTGATGTTCAAAGGCTAACAGCTATGGTTTTGATTGGCCTACAGATTGCAACTAACTGCGTTTGAGCATACAGTATCTCGTGAAGTTACAATGCCCCCTCATCTCGTAAATCCATGTCGGAATCTCGGGCATGGTTTATCAACATGGGTTCCAACTTGACGTCATATAACATAGCTGTCCACACATTATTTTGAACAGTTATCTTATAAATAGACAAATATCGTGTACTTTCCTGCCATAAATAAAACGGGATCAAACATTTTTCAATTCTCGCCGTTGACTACCATACATCTTTTTTTCTAACTAAGGTTCCATAATGTGTAAGTGATTTAAGGCCTTGCCATACTTACTTAGTCCGTGGAATGCGCAGGTCTGCCGGCTTGTCCAATACACACACAAATGTGTATGCAAGAGCTTAATGCTGTCACTGTGGAAGACACAGGCACGCCTAATACAGTGTGTAAATAAGCAAAAATCGGCATGTAAGTTATTTGTAACTGTGATTGAGTGTTACAAGTGAACATTCATGGCTCTGTCCCCTTTTACAGATAAGAACCTGATCTTGCCGAAATAACTGCCCAGTGGCGATATTTAATGACGAGACTTGCCCATAATGACTTTGATATTACTATGCTAAACAAGGGCTCTGTTATCGAGACACTTTAAATGTACATATTTAAATGAACAACATATAAGATAAATTCATAACTTGATAGCTATAGTTATTCTAATTATACTTTGAGCAAAATAACATACTTTAAATTAAAGCTTGGCACAATATTAGCAGTGCTACATTAGCATGATTAATACAATAATCTGACGCTTACAATATTATGAAAATGTTAACGCCTGATTTCCACCGGATGCGTCTCTGTTCCGTCATCAGCAATCCGTTTTTGCTCGTCATCTGCACTGCATCCTGTCCCACCGGCAGCATGTCAGAAGCGGAGTGTCTTGTTGTGTTTTCCATAGCAACAAACAAAACAGAAATATCTTCTATCTGATTGACAGTTGGTCGCTTTCATAAGCGTCCCAGAAGTGTCTCCGTAAAAAAATAGAACTGCCGCATATTTTTAGCGGAGCCGACCAGAGAGCTGCTCCTGGGACGCTCCTGAGAGGCTCCTGGGATGTTTCTGGGATCCTTCTGGGACGCTTTAGTTGTTCACTTGCATTGATAAGAGCTCTGTGACAGAGCGGAACGCGACAGAGTTGCGCCCGGTGGAACTTGGGGGTTAGAGATGCATTCTGCTTAACACATTTTGAATGAATGAAGAGGAAAAATAGATGACAGTGTAAAAATAGGCTGTTTGACTTCTCAGGAGTCTTTTTCAAATGGCATGGCAGAAAGACAATAAAATGCTGTTGAATTATAGTTGTGTTTTCCTTCCCATTAAACAAACTACAAATAGCCCATGCTGCTGCTTCACATCCATACTGTAGGCCTACACCATGAATCAGGAAGATGAAATCTAGTATCATGTTTGCATAAACTGCAGGATTTCAGATATGCTTGCCATTTAAAATCAAGTCAAGTCAATTTTATTTATATAGCCGTTAATCACATTACAGTGTCAAAGGGCTGTACAACATACATTTCACATGGAAACAAACAACACCCCCTGTAACCTGCTCCTCCTCCTGAACAATGAAAAACTTCCTTAAAAACCACACGGGAAAAAAAAGGGAAGAAACCTTTGGAAGGGACCACAGAGGGAGGAATCCATCCATCCAGGATGGTTAAGATGCAATAGGTGATGCTAGTCAAACATAATTTAGCATTAATACTATTTATAATATTTTTCACATTGTGCCGTTCTTAAGAACTAAAACATCAAAAAGATTTAAAGCATTTTTTAAGTTAGTTAATTAAGAGTGGTCTGTCAATTGTAGCATTAACAGACGCGACAGGAGTCCCAGGTCAGAGGAAATGTCCATCCACACAGCCTCCAGGATCGTCATAGCATCTCCCATCCACCACACTCAGAGAAAGAGAAAGAGAAACAGGGGTCAGAATCACACAGACGACACAAAGGAGCCTAATGTACAGCCATTTAGGTCCCTAAGCAGAGGGGAACATTAACTGTTGCTAACTGAATGTCTCACTGTACAAATAGGTCTTTAGTTTGATTTTGAAGGTTGAAACAGTACTAGCACCCCTCATCAACAACATCAGCTGATAGGGAATTCCACAAAAGTGATGTGAGAATGCTCTAAATCCTGCTGATTTCTTTTTAACTTTAGGGATGGATTGCAAGCCAGCATTTTGTGAGCGTAGGGCTCAGGAACATATGGCATCACTAGGTCAGATAAATAGGAAGGTGCCAATCCGTGTAATGCTTAACAGGTTATTAACAATATAATTTTAAAATCACATCTCAGTTAAACTGGCAGCCAATGAAGTTCAGCAAGAATTGGAGTAATGTGATGAAATTTTCTAGTTCTAGTCAAGATTCTGGCAGCAGCATTCTGTACAATCTGAATACTCTTTTTTGGAAGGTGAAATAGTTATCCATTGCAGTATGACATTCAATATTTTCACAAACTAAAGAGAATTGTTTGAATAGGACAACAGTTTATCATAAAATATAAAGTTAAGGGGGAGGACATAAGCTATGCATTAGCGTTAGGTATATCCTGTCCGTTCTCATGCCGTAACACCAGGTACATATTGTGTGAATAATATGAATTAGAATAAAACATATTTCTGCTGCAGTGAGAACTGGGTCAACATACATGTGTCCCAAATCATCAGGAGATATATCTGCCTGTAAATCTGCAAATTAAATCTGCTGAGCAGGCTGTTTGAAAACAGAGACTTCCGTCATTACCCGCTTCCTCTGTTTTGTGTTAAAATCCTGTTTCTAAAATGCTGAGGCAGGCCAGGCCATTTCAAGCTTTTGAACCTATGATTGTTGATCCAATTTGGTTTCTGAGTTGCTGAGTGGGCTGTTTAAGGTTTTGCACCGCACTGTTCTATTAGCCTGTTATAGCTGAAAACAGTGTTGTGAGGTTACAATGAGTGTAAGTAATTTTGTGAACTGAGTGTGATCTCAGTAGGGTTGCCACCTGTGTCTCACAAAAAACCTGGACAGCTGACAGTTTTGCCTGCACCACGACCAAAAACCACTATGGCTAATACTGTACTACTGTTTTGCAATAATAGCCATTTATATTTGCTGCAGCTACTGTATCACCTGTCTGTCCTTGAAGTCAATAGGCTTACATGACTTCTTATTAAAGATCAACCTGACCTGAAACTCAGAGGTGGTTGCCCATTGCAACTGAGTCTGTTTAATTATCAAACTACACATCACTATATGCATGCATTGCTTCCTAGCATAAAAAAAAAAAAAAAAGCTATCAAGGGCTAGCGTTTCCACTAAAAAAGACAAAGATTTTCCTATGGATTTCCTTGTAGTTCATCAGTTTTTTATAAATAGCCTACTATTGTCTATAGGCATTTGGCAGATTGTTTCCCATATTCAATTCTAGAGAGATTTGCTGGAAAGAAATATTTTTAATGCTTATTTCAAAACATTTATAGCACTTCCGTGTACAGTAGTGGAATATTGCATATGCAGTCACATGGCCAAGAGACCAGCGCAGAAATATTTCATATACTCAAAAAGGCATTTAGGTTATGGCGTAGCCTCGATGCAGAAGCCTATAGTCTTTAACAGTCAGACGGTAGATAGCACGTTAAACGGAAATTATTGATCTAGCCAGAAAAAACCCCAGAAGAAAACCTGGACATTAAGTGATCCGGGAGAGAAAATGAACAATCTGGGACTGACTATTAAAAAGTAAAAATAAGTAAACTCCTGCGAAAACCGGGACATGTGGGAACCCTAGATCCCAGGTGAATTTAGGTTTGGATTCAACACTGTTTATTGATAACATGTAGCCTATTTCATAACCTCAATGTTATATTGTGTCATAGCCACACCATAAGTTTACTGTAATAGCACAGAAGTACTAGCAGACCTTGTAATGGTAATTGCGGCAAAGCCGTTCGCAAGGTAGGCAAATGATAGCCAGTGTTACATGTTAGCTAATACGTCATTGTCAAAATTATACAAGATGTCCTAACAATGTCTTTGTGAGTGTGAAAAGGTCTTACATAGGCCTACAGTTTGTGTTTCCAGGCTATTAATCATTCAGTGTCTATTTTAGTTTGATTTACTACTGGAAGTGCACTTTATATACTTGCAGGATTCCCACTACTCAAAATATTGCTACTGCAAAAATCTAGTCTGAAAGTCAAGATGACTCATTAAAGGTTTGGATGGGTTTGCTGTAAGTGTGTCCATTGTTTTTATTTATCTAGTTCTCTAGAAAACATTCTATGCTAATTTGTTATTTTATAAAAGGTATAGTATGTCAATCTTGAGAACACTTGATAAATTCAAAATCAAAACAAAAACACCCTTCCTTTCTGAGAATATCTGCCCCACAAATTGTAAACATATTGCAAAGGCTAGGATTTTATTGTGTGCAGTGTGCACCCTTTATCTTTCTATAATGGAGCCAAGCAGAGGGCTTTGCACCATATTTGTTTTCAGCACACACAGAACATAGATATGTGATGAATTTAAAAAAAGAAGTATATTATCTTGCAATCACTACTATTCTTTTAACCGAGTAAATGTTTGCAATTATTCACCTGTAGAAGAATTGGAAAAATGTTAGCTAGCCAATATATCACCTCAAAGAAACCATGAACTATGAATAATTAATACACGGGTTTATACATTGCCTTTAGATACATACAAAAAAATACATAACTGTATAACCTTGTGTAAATGTGTTAGCAATGGACCTTTTAGTTTATTTTATTTTTTTGAGAAATATACTGAATTGTTAGCAACATTTGACCACAAACGGCTTCTTTTAATTAAGACATGATTGAGTGGGCACTGCCTGTCTTGGGGATAAGAGCCCATGGGGTGTTCTTTCCTCTGCCTCGTGATTGTGGTTGCGATAGCCCATGGCTCTTGATTTATTTTTTCCTTTTTTCATTGGGAACCTTTCAATTCCCCCAATTTTTTATCCTCATGTTACTGTAAGCGCAGAGACAGTCAGTCCCTCAGGCAGACAACAGGGTGACTTTTGAAGTGGGCCACACTCTAAAAATGGTTTTATATGGTTTTAATTTGCGACCAAGTTTGGCCTGGGGGATGTGCTTCATGGCATATTAAAGGAAAAGGGGGTCCTAAACGCTCATGTTGGATATTCAATGAAATACAGAAACACGGGGGAAAAAGATGAGAATAGGTCGACAAAAAAACGGACAGAGGACAAAATCCATTTGTTGAAATAGAGCGGAGCGGGGAATCAATAGGATAAGAGGTTATTAGCTGAGAAATGTCACTTGAAACATCGATCATCATCTGTATCGACCGCAGGGACATGTAGACACGCAGGGTCAAAGAGGCTTATCAGTCACTGCTGATGGGGAAATATACTGTGAAGAACGGATGAAGAAGAGCAGATATATACCTACACACACACACACACACAGGTCCTTGGAGTAAAAGTAAAGCACCTCATTCATTTGCAGATACAACTAGGTATTATTCTATTCTGAGTCAGCATATTTTAATCATGCTGGTTCTCTGCACTACAGCGTCTGGATTAGCTTTGGTGTGCAAGATGATGGGTGCTTTAAACATGCACAGACTGAAGGTCCATCGGCTACGGAGCCATCAAACCATTTAGTCCTTGGACTTTTCCTGTCCACAGTCAATCAGCGGGAGAATCCAGGGAGTTGCAGTTGACAGCCATTGCTTCCATTAGATGTTCCCTAGCTGCAGGTATAGCAGAACATAATCAGATCCCTCAGTTAGCTACATCGTTGGCCGTTGTTCCTGTCGCCACCCGTTCCTAGGGCCACCGATAACTCATCCCATGAACGGAGGTGTCCTGTGCAATACAGACCGGCGTAGGAGTTTAGCAGCGGTCCTCCGGGGTGATACATTCACCCGCTCAATCACAACAAGAGGAGCGGGATGAGCGGAGGACGGCAGCAAGCGAAGAGGGAACAGAGCTGAGGGGGCAACACGATGGGAAGAAAATGTCGCCGTACCTAAGTGAAGGAGGCCGCAAGATGAATGAAGGGAGCGTGCAAGACAGAGACAGGACGCAGACTCAGAATAGGGCGAGCAGCATCATTAATAAGGAGCAGGCAGTATACGTGTGGATGGGGGGAGCTCATTAGCATGAGGCTTCAGTGGGGAGCGGCCGTGATACATGTCTTTTGAGGAGGCGCGAAGAGCATGCAGCACTAGAAGTGATGGAGGAACGTAGAAAGATAGTCCAGGTGAAAGTTTGTTTTGGACTGCTACGTGGCAACGCCCGCACAAACACACACACACACACACACACACACACACACACACACACACACAGAGGTGCTGTGATGGGGAGAGTGGGGGTCCGCGTTCAAGGCCCGGTCAATCCATCAGAGGGAGGAAGGGCGTTGTCGTGGGACCGGGCGGTGCCAGTCACCTTGGCCGGTGGGTGCAGGCCAGCGTCACGCCATGCTGGACATTAATGGTGCTCCTGTGCTGGAACATCAACAACCACACACACACACACACACACACACACACACAACCTCTCATTTGCATACACACAACCTACCGTAATACACGTGAAAGCGCTCACGCATACTGTACATAAACTTGAATGCATGAACGCGTGCACGAAGATAGACGTACACAAATACAAGCATACAGTATGCAGATATTTTCATATGCATACTCAACCACACATAAGCGCGCGCACACACACACACACACACTGTACTGTACGTTTCACAAATGGAAGCATTATGCACACACGCACGCACACATTGCTGTATAGAGAAACACGCACGCAGTCAGTCTCTGTGCTCAACATTAAACCAAGCTCAACGCTGAAGCAGTGATGTGGATGACTGGAGAGTAGAAATCACTTTTTAATAGCCAGACTGAGGTTCTGGTATAATATAATCACAAACTCTAGTGCCACATTATGCCGCAACATACACTGTGAATATTGTTGTTTTTTTTCCCCGCCGCATTGCAATAGCTTTGCTTTTGCTGTTGCTAAATATTGTGACCCATATTGCTGCAGTGAAATCCATTGGTAGATTATGAAGTGCGAAGCCAGCCAAGCGAAGTGCTTTAATCAAAGCAAGTGATCCATTTCCTGCACCATTCATCTGAATTGTCAGCAACTCCACCATTTCTGCCGAAACATGCCAAGAAATGGTGGATGTGTCAACGCGAATGAAACAAACCTAGCAAATGGACCTTTTGCCAGCATTGTCAACATGGAAAATTGTCAATTTAATTTTAATTCACATACATTTCTTCTTGTTGGTGTTGTGGTTGTTGCATTTAGTTATATTATTACTTATCCCAGATGCAATAACTACACTTGTTTACTGTTACACAAACTGGTAGAACTGTAACATCAAATGTATCTACATTAACTTGTTCCTACAGCTTTATCCTCTTTTTTGTAAGAATAGCTAAAGTTAATAGTTAAACCTGACAAAGAGGAATTTCTACTACTTTCATAAATGTGTTTGTCTGCTCCACAAACAAGGACTTCCCAAGGAGGATGCCAAACAATATGCGTCTAGTAATGTCTAACCCTGTAATGAGCTTTGGTGTGCTGAGACTGAGCGTAAAACAGCAAGACAGACTGCTTATAAGCGTTTTTTTCCCTTCCTGCAGCCAGTTAAGCCAGGCTTGCTTGCTGTTCTTTACAATAAAGGCAGTAAGGTACATTGCATCCCAGAATAATTCCATGCTTGGCTGGATTAAATGGACCTGTCTGGAGCCTGCTAGAAAGTAAAGGAATTGGAAAAGGGCATCATGTTTACTGTGGTATAAAGTGGAGGAATTTATGGTATGCCCAGGCACAGATACGTTAATTCATTAAGAGCTTTATGTACGTCAAGAAATACATTTATTTCAGTTGGGGTGAATTAGCAATGAACAAATAATCACTTAATTTATTGCAATTTAAGTGATAATTTGTTAATTTGTGTCCTTACTTCTTATACCTTAAACTGCCTTAAATAGGATGTATAATATATTCGTCATAAAATACATTTGTGAAAGTAAGTTACACATACAGTACATTATGTGCCTTTTTGAGTAACATGATATTCCAGTTATTTTTTAATTTCACTATGTTTTATTCATATTTATTCTGTGGACAGACAATTTCTGCCTGGCTATGTTTTCATGAACAAGTTCTGCTTTAAACAGCGTACAATAAACCAGTCCAAGGCCGGCACTGTGAAAACGAGGCCAGCAATACAAGTGTCTATCTGCGGTGGGATGTATAATGGTGGTCAGTGGCCACAAATGGAGTAAGAGTGTCCTCTCACACACACATACACACACACACACACACCTTTCTATCAAGGCAAAGTTCAGACAGTCTTTGGATCTACCTATGATTGCTGGCTTCCAGCCCAGGCTCACAATACTAGATGTTAGTCCCATCTGGTGGGCCTGCGGTTTCGCGGCTTGGCTCCTTGGTCCACCCAGCATGCAAAGGGAGACTCCAGCAGAGCTCAAAAGAGCATTTTGGATGTCAGTGAAAGTGTGAGTCTGCCTCTTCGTTTTCATCCCGCTGCAACATTTGAATGGAGCATTAACACATCACTCCAAGTCTTAAAGGTATAGTCAGCAATTGCAAGCTAATTTGTACAAAAATATATTTTGTCAAGCACACAAAATATTTACACAACACATTTATATGATACATCTACACAGCCCTGGCGCTGTACAGTAAATAGGCATATTACAAAATGGCAAAAACAGCTCATATCAACAAAGCTGTATATTGCTTTGCTTTACAATGTGTTTCAATGTGTGGAGTGATGCCATATCTATTGTGTATCTATTTATCACAATATGAAACAGGTAAGGTGCATTTACAAATGTACAGGAGGTTGCCAGTCCTCAAAAGGGGTGAAATAATATTGCAATACATTTTTCAGGTTAAATCAATTGTTGTTATTAATACTATTAATAGTAGTATTTTGTATATTGTCTTACTGAAATGATGTATATCAGTGTTGATGAAGTGATTTGGCTATTCTTCATTTGGCTAATTCCATAAGCAATCAAGTTTGGCTTCTCAGCCCCCAGCTAACACCATGACCACTTTTCATCCTGTTGGCTTTGGCAAATATCATTCTCTTATCGACACATTGCATAAACAAGTTGTCACTCACACTTGCAATCACTGCTAATTATATTCTCCCCTGGCTTGATTTAATGTGTAATGTACGCTTGGACAGTTAAATCAAATTCTCATCAGTGTATATACTGAGGTGTTCTCTCTGAACTAGAAAAGAATATTTCAACCAATTTAAGTTTAAGGAGTTAAGGAGGCCCATACTTTGCAGATTGTTTTATAGTAGACAGAATATTTTCTCTGAAGGGATAATTCAACACTTTACCTAAGTGGTATAAATTGAACCGGGATCACAAAAGTAAGCTATTCTTTTAGTTTCACATTAGTGATATGGATCTGTGCAGAGCTTTTGGCAAACAGAAAGAGTGAAACTCAAAATAACTAATGACATAGCATATTTAATAATACAAACAAGTAGAAGATGATATGTTTAAGAAGGCTAATGTTTGCATATTTCTTAGTGCTTTGACCAAGCCCCCAAGATTGAGCGAGAGGCTTAATGGTTCTCTATTGGTATGGTGGCCAACGCCGATACTGCAGCCTCTGCTGCTCAAAAAGACAATTTCCTATTGACGGAAATTAAAAAACAAGGGCCTATAAAATGATGATTATTATTTATTATTATTTATAACCGTTTTATAGGAGCGTGTTCAAAGGCCGTCAATGGGAAAATGGGAAATAGGCTATTTGGGCAGCAGAGGCTGCAGTAACTTGGTATGGCCACCATACCAGCAGCATGTGCGCTTTTGAGCACTTAATGGCTGCCATTTGTACGTACCGTATCCAGTTTTTATAACATTGACTCAGATTTACAGGATTCTACATAGAATATTATTTTATATTGTGCATAGACAACACAAGTAATATTGTAAATGGGGCCCCTATTATCACGCAACATTTGATTTATTATAACTTACTTTCCTTAAATATTGTGGCAATTTGAGATTGTCAGAGTTTTGCAAAACTCCATCTTCGGTGATCTTAAAAGGCAGTTTGCATGTGGATGAAAGGCCAACCTATAAAAATACCTGTGTATGGATTGGGCATAAAATATGCAGGGCAGGGGGCCCCCAGGACCAGGATAGGGAATGACATGCCTGCATACAGCAAGCATTGCTGTACATCATACATTAATAATATAATACTGGATACCAATCCTGAGCTTAACCCATTGAAGAATTTGTCAAGCAATTAAGGAAAGGCAAAGGTTGATGCGCTCAATTTTTTGCGAGGGCTACTAAAGTTAGAGAGGGCTCATTTTTACCAAATATCTTTCTTTCTTTTTTTGGCCAGGGAGGGAAGTCAGGTCAAGGTGTTCCATTAAATGGTAGCAATTTAGAAAAGTGGATTGAGCGTGGCTTTCTGATGGCCTGTGTGGCAGGAAAGAGCTACAGGGAGAGTGGTTGAGGCGCAGATACCTGCTCTGTGGGGGTCACCTTCGCCTCCACCTCAGTGAGAAATGAATGCTGCCAGGAACTTTTCACTCGAGGCCTGTGACTTGCAACATGCAGACTCAAACCTTTATTGCAAATAAACAGTAAATACACTGTAGAGCACTGGTCAAAGTGTGGGAAAAAAAGCTTCTGTACTGTATTGGAATTGGAAGATCCTGTATTATGTCATTCTTATATTGGATTAACTAAACTACATTTCTTTGTTTGTTTGTTTGTGGATGGTTGTGGCCAAAAGTGTGAAAAAAAAACCTTATGTAAAACATTCTGTCCGCAGAATGTGTTTTATGTGCATGTTGTATCAGAATGGGTTGCTTGGATATCAGAACACTTACAGTACAGGATAGATGCAGGGAAGGTTAAATAAAGTTTCTATAATCATGACGCTGCATAGCCTAGTGTAGCTTTCAAGGCACTGCATTAGTCACTGTCTGCTGCTGAAGGAAAAATACAACCCCTACCGATGTTTGCTTTATCAAATGAAGCTCATGGTTCGATGACAATCGCTACACAGCTGAAGAATGCTGCCAAAATCCTACTATCCAATTTTGAAAAATTAATGCAACGAGGAGGATTATGGAAGATCAATCTATGACTTTTTACTTGTTTTTAGCTTTCCCTTTGCTCTCTCCCAGGTGCCCTCTTTGAAGCAATTTTTATTGATTTCCGTGTGCTTTTCCCTCTTTGCGCCTGCCTTTTTATTTTACGCATGGTTTTGCAAAATTCGCCCGAGGGAAAAATGGGTAGACACTTTAATTTTTTCTAACATGAAGACAAAACTGAATCAGAACAAAGAGGCTAAAAGACAGCTTTTTGGATTTAGGTTCCCGCAGTTTCCTCTTTGATAGACGGTTATCAGTGCAAATAAAATGAAAGAAAATGAAAAATAAGGTGGATTATAGGGCCAAAGCCCTTATATCCCATGTAAAAATTAAGCAAACATGCAGATAGATTACCCTTAGATCTAATGCAGATTTTTTTTTACTGCATTGCAGAAAAAGAGTGCGAGGATATACAGTATACTCCCTGGCAACTACAGTGTTTCCATTGAAGAATAATTAGAGCATGAGCTTGGTCCGAGCTGACCTTTTGAGAGATTGTGCAAGGCCATTGTGCATGGCTTGATATCAAGTAGCCATAGACATAGACCCTTTGTCAATGAAATAAAGGCTTAGTTTGGAAATGTCATGATGTTTCAACCATACTATTGACCGCTCTGGGCTTTATGAAAGACCACAGACTAGCTCCCAAAACCTGCTTCAGCCAGTCACTCAAACATATCAATCCACCTCATATCCTTGGTTCTTGTATAGTACATGATACGTTGTATAGTTCAAACCCCAAACAACAGTTAATTAATCAAGACCTGTCAATAGACTAATGAATAATTGGCCTTTAGCAAATATAAAATAGTGAAACAAAATCATTTTAAGATGGATTAGGGCAGTATACATTATATAATATTAAATCAATAAGACAAAAATTACAAAACTGATGCACAGCCTTTATAGGTTCAAATACCGCCAAAGCAAATCCTTTCGGAGACCTTAGCAGACATTAAAAAAAAGGAGAGATTATTTTCTGAATGCTGTTTGTGTATCGTCTTGGAAAAGAGCATATAGGTCAACAATGTTTTATTTTAAACTGCTGTCTTGGGAGAACGTTGAGTTTGCATATAGCTTCCACTGGTAATATGTTCTGTTTCCAGCTATTATATGAAGCTGGAGAGAAACATGCCAAATAACACACTATGTGATATTCTGTATATGGATAAAGAAATAAAAAAGATACTGAAATGGAAGAGGGATATTAATGCTAAATAATCTCAGATTGGCATTGTAAACAGTACCTCTGTCTCTGATAGAGGTGTTGAATGCATGCGGTTGATGATGCTAGGCAGTTTATTGCTGTTGATGCTGTTTATGAACAGGGCTGTTTGTATTTAAAGGTATAGTCAGCTATTGAAAGCTAATTGTAAGCTAATACACTTTTAGTCAAATTCAACAAATATCTCCTCACATTTTGCTAGTTTACTGTTCTCTGTGTGTGCTGAAAAAATAATCTGATACTCCTACACAGCCCTGGCTCTGTAAATAGTAACACAAATAAAGTGGAACCACCCTAATATCAACAAAGCCGTGGCACTACGATTTGCTTCACAATGCATTTCTATGTGTGACGCGGTGCCGCGAAAACCACGGAGCGACACAGTTTTTGTTTTGAGCTCGAAGTTAGCAAGAATTACTGACCCTGCCTTTAATCACTGATAAGGGTTAATGCATAGGTAGATGCACATGGTATGATAAATGTCATAACGGAGGAGGCATGCATGGATAAATGTGCAAATGTATTGGGTAGTGGATAAATGACTGCACAATAACCTTGGAAAGCTTGTGTCTGACCCAGAAGATGCAGGTGAACATTGGCTCTGTCTAAAATCATAGCTCGAAGTACCTAAATACACACTAATACATCTGTGTTAAGAACTTCCAGCTCATTCACTCATGAGACTGGCAGGACCAGGTCAGAAGAACATTAGTTTTTGGGAACCATTACTTTAAAAAGTAGTGGTCCATTTACTTTTACACTCTCAGTGTATTACTATAAATAATTCAAAATGTGTCATTAGTAATACTTATACATTAAATAGTAAAAAAGATACATTAAAATAATAATAATAATAATAATAATAATAATAATAATAATACTAATAATAATGTAAATAAAGTATAAATCTGAGGTTAGAGCAACTGAAATGAACAACTTTGACTAAATTGCATGTCGAAGACAGCATATTTTGTTGGTAGAACTGGCACCATTTTACTACAAATAAATAAGGAAACACTTGACTTAATGTGAATTAAGACAAGCCTAATGTGTTTAACTTTCATTAATGCTATGCTAATGCTTATGCTCTGCTTAAAGTATGTGTAATGTAAATAGATCAATTTGCAGCATTTAACATGCTCATGAATACTGTCTTTTCACACACAGAACAATGATGGCAGACGGGGCTTGAGGAACGCGTTCTACTGGCTCCATGTACCTGCTATGCAATAGTATAGTATGCAATAGTATGCAATAGTATAGCAATAGTTTAGCAAGGATAATTGTATTATTTTTCTTTCAAAAGCTACATCCTGTAATCTCAGATGATTTATTACATTAGTTCACAACTAGCATATTGATAACAAAACAAACAAACAAAACAAAAAACAAACAAACATTACAAATATAGTTTCAAACTGATTCAAACTGAAACTGATAATGCATGTTTCAACCAGAACTAATGGTGGAACTGTTCTTGTTTTTGTTTTCTTTGTCAAATTCAGCAACTATCTTCTCACGGTCTGCTAGCTTACCATTCTGTATGCACGCAGAAAAATCTAAGTATTGTGTTAGTACTGCACGGCCCTGGCTCTATAAATGGGAACACAAACAAAGGGGTGCAGATCGCACCACACAACAGTTTAGCCTTCGCAAAGTATTTCCCATATGTGGGTGCTTCTGAGGGAGCACCCTATGGCATTGAAGAGAGAGATGTTTTTGTTTTGATCGAGTTCTAATATCAACAGTCTTTCTCCGGAGACGCTGACGCTACTCTCGAGGGCTCAAAAGCTCGACACTAGAAGTCGACACTACAACAGGCTATAAGACTTCAATACAGGCCAACCTCAGCGACGTCCACACAAGGCTCAGACCCAGGAACAACATGCCAGCAATGAAAACCTCCCCCCCCCTTTTCCGTCTGGACTCAGCTGCTGTGCTGTAGGAAAGACCCTATCCACAGTCAATCCACAGAAAGATGACAACACAGAAAACACAATGTACTGGCTGAACCAATCATCTGGCCAACAGCCACACAGACATCTTCTAACGTATCTGAGCCAGGCTGCGGTTTCCGAGAGCTTCAAATGGGCCACCATAGTGGAAGACCTGCATTAATGACTTCCACCCGGCTGCACCCACTTCCATCATTCTGAAGTGCTCTCTGCCCTTTCCCACCTGGCCAACATGGACACCTGTGTTAGGCGTGCTCACCAAGTCTGAATACAGCCGCATCGTCAAGCGCGCTGATGGCATGACAGTGGCGGGGCCTCATCAGCAACATCCAGCTCTGCCAAGACCTGCAGAACATCTTCCCCCAATCTGTCACACGTCTGGACACATTTCCTCATGTCCATACATATCTCTGCCCCACTGCAGACACACACATACACACACACTCCTGGAATTAACCCATTTGACTCCCATGACCCATATTTACATTATATTATATATACTGTGTATTAGGGCTGTCCCGAATATCATTTTTCCGGTTTCGTCACGTCAATTGAGCCAGTCAGAGCTGTCAAAGAGCATACAACTCCTGTATTAGCCAATAAGAATGTGTGTTGAATTAATAGCCTCGCTCTCTTCTCACAGAGCCAATTGTAATCAATTGTGTTGATGACACAGTGTTTATATGGAGACAGTAGGGATTAATGGGAAAACATGCATGCATAATATGAAAAAAAACAAATACTTGAATCCCAATATTTAAACCGAATACATACCCAATATTATACCCAATATTTGGGGCCAGCCCTACTGTGTGTATATAT
>JAODLL010082411.1:0-15425 GCA_026546735.1 Forbesichthys agassizii | reverse complement strand
TATATATATATATATATATATATATATATATATATATAAAGCTCCAGTAATATTTTACAAATATAGTATACCCTGCATCCATACCCTGCATCCATTTTCCATTTTAATGTGATTGTTAGATTAATGCCATCTTGAATGATTGTGTTTAGTGCATCCAATTCAATCCTATTTTAGCACCTTGAGATGAGGTCAGAGTTACACGTGATAATGAAAGTATAATTAAACCATCCGATTACATGGAAATCTGTGCTATTGTGCAAACCAGCCAATTGATAGCCAGGTAGCAAGTTATTTAAGAAATAAAGAGGAATCTATTGACATTCATGAAACCACAATGTATGGACTATGTGATTTGCACTTGTCTGTGAGGCAATCTCTGAACCTTATCTTTCCTAGCAGTAGTTTAAATGGCTACACCAAATAAACCAATAATGATAACACTATACTTTTTATTGTTCACCCTTTTAAACTACTAGTTGGGTGGTTTGAAACCCCTCTAGGCTCAATATTGTTTTCTTGCAAGATCCTGACCTAATGAATAAAGCATAATGCCACGAGTGTTTCAGTCGGAGCCTCAATAAAGACACATGATCCACCTGTCGCTTGGCTTTAGGAAAATCATTGTTCATCCGAGTGTATTTACTAAACATAATGGTGCAGTTGTTTCAGTGAACTATCAAGTCTAAACACAAACCTGGTCTTTGTCACTCAAAGCTTGGTAAAACTGAAGATTTAAGGTTTTTGATTCCAAGGCGTCACACATTTTACCTACAGTATGCCATGTAAACATTTCTACATGTTAATGTGCAGTGACAGTGTATCCACTGACGCTAGCTACCACTATACCCCTATAGCCTATACACAGCTGTTTATTAAGATTATTTTAAATTCGTTTTAACTTCACATCAGCACTTGTGTGCTGTCTACTTTAAGGCTATTAGTCTCTCCGTTTTAGAAAAATCGTTGGATTATATGTTTATATTCAGTATATTCCAAGAGTTTGCATGTTGGCTGGCTTAATTCTACTTTGTGGAATTCTAATTAAATGGTAATGAAGGGGTTTTAACTCTTTGTCAAGATATTTTATTAAGAGTGGTTGGTGGGATATTATTATATAGCCTAGGCTTACCAAGTTGGTAGAGATCTTTGTGTGTACGATGTAGCAGTGGCCAGAATAGACTCTCACACACAGACATTATATTGGTCATATAGCCCTATATCATAAAATGTCTTATATTTTTGGCCTACTGTTATTGGAGAGGGAGTTTAGAGGTTAAGCATGGTAAAACTGGTCAATTTGTGCATTACATCTGAACAGGAAATTATGATAATTAACGCCAGGTACAGGCTTGTGCAATCGAGTAAATACCTCACTGTCATTCTCTTTTGCTGTAATTCAGGTCTTCTTGTGTTCCTTATGTATATCCAGCTACTGCCACTGTTGCATCGCCTGCATGTGTCACAGTATACAGATTTAAATGAAGTGACTCTAATAAGAAATCAAAAGGCAAGGTCACTAGTTTAAACAGCATCAGTCAGCATGCCAGCTTTACGTCTATACATCATGTGGAGTGAAATGTCATCATGTGGAGCCAATACAACTGCTGTCAAGAGGTCTATACATCTTGCATGACTTTGCACAGGAGCACCCAGGAAATGTCAGCAGGAAGACAACTTCCTCTTCCTTCTAATAGGTGCTGTAATTTCACATGGGCCTGCTGAATATATAACTTTTGATCCTGGCTGTTGGTCCTAGATCTTAGCGGTGCCAATAATGAAGGTGCTGAATGGGCTATTGTCTGAGATCCAGATTTATTTGTTTTTGTCTTTTCTTCTGGGACAACAGTATTCTTTAATTTAATATTCTTTTCTTAAATGTACTACTATTGGTAGGACACAGGCTTCATGCATTTTGCTTATTTTGCCGAAAATAACAATAGTTGCAATATTGCAAAACATTTTGGCAGCATTGAGCTGGCTAACTATCAGTATAACAGCGTACATCCGTCTTCTTGAAGCTCCAACAAATTTGTTGATTCACAGATTGGATTTTTTTTTTTTTTTTTTGCCGGTTCTAGAGCAAGCAGGCTATTCACGCAGCTGTACCTTGGCCTGTCTTGTATTAAGGCCAGCCGCTGTCAGCGGCTCTGCTCTGCTGTCTTCATCCGTCCGGTCTATGTGCCTAGCTTGCATTTTTATAGATAATCCATTTATACAGCTGTGAATGAGTCCAGTGAAGCTACTCTCTCTGTCAGATGCTTAGCAACACATCTCACTTCCTCGTTGTTTTTTTTTCCCCCACTACTTTCTGACCTCTCCTCAGAATCTAAAGCCTGATTTATACTTCTTCAGCGGATGTGCACTGACTGAGCTGACGTGCTCCACTCTTATAGTTGCGCGCGCCTTGTTGTGTAGATGGCCTTTAACAATTGTTTGCTCTAGGCTGCACTGAATGCTGGTTTGTATGCTTGTAGCGCAAGGCAACTTCAGCTTACTAGGTAACTATCGTCGGTAAACAATAGCAGCCTAGCTGGATTGGTGAAGAGACGAACAAATCTATTTTTTTTTTTAATGGCGAATGTGCCGAGTGTATTTCTTTCTGTTTTCTCAATCTGAACCTATGGTAAATTATTAAAAGGAAGTAGGAACTGGGAGTACTGAAGGTCTATACACCTACTCTATTACAAATAAACACTTTCCAATGCTGTGTAATTGCAAATGTAGCTAAATTCACAGACTGCTGTTCCATTGCTATCAGTAACCTTGTTAAATGCTACAGAGACCTTGGATGGCAGAATTTATATAGCCTCACACTCAGTATTTTAAAGGCTTGCGCAGTGCACTTTGAACTCTATCTTGTGACAGTCTAGATTTGCTGAACACACCACACTGTATGTACTCAACGTATGGTAAAGTATGCATTCATGGAGTCCCAACACTGCCTCGGCCGAACTGGATTTAAGTGGAAATATATAACTTCTACTATAAATATCACTTCTACTATAAATATCACTACCTCTCCCCTCTGTCCCCCTTCATCTGGATGTCAGTGCTGCGCTCCTCACCCCCTGGACCAGTCACATGTCCTCCCCCTCAGTGTCACATGGTGACAGTGCAGGCTGTGTAGAATGCGGCCTGTTGTTTCAGCCCTGTGGACAATGGGCTCCTGCTTTCCTGTTGTGGAAGGCTGCAGTCGAGCGCTGCAAGCCTCAGCACATTGCGTGGCACATCCTTCCCGGGCCTGCCTCGAACCTTTGCGTGTCCAGGGAGCAGCCAGTGCACTTTTCTACTGAGCAAAGTGCTGCTGTCCAGTGAAGGAAAAGCAACGGTCAAATCAACAGCTGAGGGACATAACCTCGAGGTGGAGGGGCGGGGGGGGGGGGGGTGAAGATGGCGAGCGAGCGCACAATCATCAAATTGGATTGACATACTGTTGCATCAGGCGGATGGGTCTGTAGAGCTCTATGTAGGATTGTAGCGCTATAGGCTAGTGTCGTTTGTCAGCTATCGCCAAGTCAAATGTTCTGAGTATGTGAGCTGTTTGATAGCCCTTGCTTTAAGGTTCATTTGGTCCGGCGGGGCAACTTTGCACGTCAATAACACGAATGCTTATACACAAATACAACCGGTGTGTTTTGTTCTTCTTCAATAGGCTTCACAATGGCACACCAACGGGCTGGAGAGTGTAGGGTTTGGGATAATGATTTTCAAAGTCTTGCTCTTATGTTTTAAAAATATATGCATGTTGCTAAAGCTCTCGTTGCAACTCCAGCATTGAGTTACGTTGACTCTCAACAAATTCTAAAGTAGATGAATCAATGCGTGTGATTAGAGGAATACCATCTCTTCCCTCGCAAACCAATTTGTGATGGAGGAACTTCAGGGAAAGATTCATTGGCTCACTTTTGTCCTCATTTTCCTTGATGAGAATGAACTGATGACGCTTGGCCTGTTTCGGCAGAACAGAGGATGCAAGCCCTGCCTTGTGACTCCAGCTTCTCTGGCGCCAGTGGAGTAAATACTTGTTGGGGGGGGGGCATAAATTAAATTGAAATGTCAGTGTTTCCCTAGTGGCTCTCACACCACCTTGCATTTAGTGCAAAAAAGTACTAGATAATATATTTACATTACCTATTTAACCCACAATAGGAGAAGAGTGAGCAGGGGAATCCCGATTCACCTCTCGTAGCTCGGTAAAACTACATTTAATGGTGTTGCCTGACTCGCTTAATGGCCACCAACTAGTGGAAGGCCTCACTTCTCCTAGTGTAAAGAGGGATGCGGGCCATGTCCTACTATGATGTACGGGTGGGGCGCAAAATCGATACAGCATAGCATCGTGAGATTTCCCGTGGCAATACTGTGTCGATACACTGACGCCAAGTATCGATATTTGATTACATAAATTGCACATGAGAATTTAACTTGGCGTAATCAATATTTATGACATGTTCATGTCAGTTAGTGGTCTTAACAACCACATTTTGCAGCAATATCATTTATTTGAGATGATCAGATGTTGACAAAGCGACATAATTTGAAGTGTGTTTGATGTATGTTTAAAATATCACCTCTTTGCTCCTCATTGTTTATTCCCATTTAATATCCTGTCCTCCATGGATGGAGTGATGTTTTCCCTTACTAACTTTTTTAACTACTCACATTTCTCAACTATTGTCTCTCCTTGAAGTAGTAGACACTTGCCAGATAAACAGGCGTGTCATTCTATGGAAGTTAATTGCAGTTATGGGAGAAGCCCCCCCGCCCCCTTTTTACTGTTTGTCTAGCCTCTTCTATGAAATGCAGCTGTTGGCATGGCCTTCATGATGAAAGGGCTTGGTATGGAGTACATATCCACAAGGAGCCATGCTGCCTAACCACATCATTCCCAAGGCAGAGGGCACAGATGATGTGGGCTGGCTGCAGCCCGCTGGTCAGACCTGCTCACTTCCAAATTCTCAGTCAGTGAGGTCACGGCAAAGCTGTTTGCCCACAGCTATACTAGAGTAGCCGCAGCAAACCTGCTGGACCTACCGATCCAGAGCGCAGCCATCCCGCCCGGCACGCCAACACTATCTGTCTGAGTTGTTCTTTATTTCACTCCAGGATGGAGACATAAGATAACCATTTTTATTTGAAAGGATTGACAGCATGGGTGTTAATCTGTCTAGAGATCTATTGTGTAATGAATAAGTGGCTAAGCTTGGTGTTTCCTGCCATCCAGTGGATATCCACTCCAGGAGGGCGACACCGTATTATTGGCTGTTGCTGTGTAACACCTGGAAAAAATGTTTTCACATGTGTTTAATGTGTGTCTTGATGGTGGAGTCAGCTGTCCTGGAAAAGACTTGGCATTTTTAGCTCGTCTTCAAAAGAAAAACGCATCCACCCCTAACTGCCATAATGTGCTCCCTCAGAAGCCCCCCTCCCCATCATCTATTGGACACGCACTGCCAAGGCTAGGATAGTGTTGTGCAGTCCGCACCGCTGTTTCTTTTCCCATTAACAGTGCCAGGGCTGCGTAGAAACACCAGATACATTTTTTTTCTCCCAGCGCACACAACAGACTGCTAGCATACCGTCAGGATATATCCGTTGAATAGTGCGTTGACAGTGCGTTCGCTTAAAGTCGCTGTCTCCACCTTTTGTAACGTCTGGTTGAACATAGTTTTTTTTATGTTCTGCTTTAGTTGTGGATTAATCATGTCGTCTCTGGTCGGTATTGCTAAAGAGAATGCAAATAAATGCTGCCTATTGGCCAGGATGTGAGCAGCAAAGGCAGCAGTGACGCTGCTGTTACCCCACCACAGTCAATAAATGAAATCATGGAGGTGAAACGTCACCACGGGGCCATATTGGATTTCTTGCCCTGGTGCCGGTAATGGCACCTCCTCCCCGTGAGATGACTTCCAGCGCTGTCATCGCGCCTGGGTGAGGTTGCACATGAGACAAAGAATGTGGGTGTGGTCGGGCTAGAGAGGGCAGGCGTGTACTCATTGATAAAGGTGCTCCCGTCTCGTTGAGCCCTTCCTAGAATTGTGGTTTGTTTGCTGATTAGGAGTCAGCCTGCTATTGTTGATAGCAGAGGCACCCACGGGGTCAAGAGTAAGAGTGGCTTTAGGCAGGCCACTAAGGAATTGCATGTGGGAAGGTTAACTCCATTACGTTCACTGAAATAAGCTGCAATTGATAGTTATTAGAATGTGAAATACAATCTGACTTTAAACATAATTATTAAAGCTTAAAGGCAGATTTAGTAATTCTCAAACGCTTGCTAACTTTGCCCTCAAATCAAAAGAAACTTCCTCAGAAGATAAGATTCTTTATTTTCAGCAAACACAGAACGGTAAACTAGCGAAATGCAAGGAGATATTTTATGAATGTGATTAACATATATTCTTACCATTCACTTACAATAGCTATTCCTATTTTAGTGTCTTGCTTCAGTTGTTGACCTCATGTTTGAGCATGGTTGGTAGTGCAGTAGTAAGTGCACTCTCCCCCAGTCCTCTGCTGGCTTTGTGACTGTCAGCCTGATGCTCCCCAGACCCGTTGGAAGTGTGAGCTGCAACTTCCACTCTGCTCCAATCCCATGAGATGCACTGCGAGGACATATGGTTTAGCATCCAAGAGACGGATGCTTGCAGGCAATCATTCTAAACTGCAAATATCAAACAGATCACATTATTGTTTTATTAGGTGTGCCAAAGCTGAAAGCTTTATACAGTATATTATTGTTAACGTTAAGGTTCCGTTGTGCAGCATTGTTTTGCAGAGCAAGTCAGTGCCAGTCTTTTCCTTGAACTATATGACCTATTGCATCCAGGTATAGGCCTTTACAAAAACATTCTTTAAATTACTGAAGATGATCCTCTGTCCAATGTGTAATCACCCTGTCTTGCTGCTATCTTACAAAAGCAGAGGACGTAACAACGCATTACGCATTATTATATTATGGAGTAAAAGTACTCTTGCTTTATTTTGATGGATTTATTTCCGCTATTGTCAGCTTTGGCGTGGTAGCAGTACTGTAGAGCCACGCGATGCTCAATACGGTAGGTAGTGCTGTGTCAGGGTTTACAGGACGCTCCCAGCGCTGGCAGAGCTGCGGGCGTGACACGCTGCTAGCTAAGCCCACAGCCACAAGGTTTTTTTATTTTTCCACCGTGGCTATGCCTGACAATACCTGGCACGCTAGATGCAAGACGGGCAGCCCGCGTGTGTCATGTACTTTCTACCGGCGGCTCATTAGGCGAGAGGATATTTGTTTGCGTTTTTTTTTTTTTTTACCAGCCATTAAAGATCTGTCAGATAGGAGCAAGCTCAGCCTGTTTTGGGGCTAATCCTCAAGATCGAACGTGCGTGTGTGTGTGTGTTATCTGTGTCACGGTGTACCATCTTGAATTGAGTGCAGAACTTGAATGGGCCATAATTCCAATGCTTTCTTTTTTTGGCCAGTACTTGGACATGGCCTTGCAATAGCTGTCCTCCAGCCAGCTGTACTGCAGCCCAACGCTCCATGCCTCCAGAGGGCTTGTGTTGTGTGTCTTGTGACATCACCGGCTTGGCCGTGTTGGTGGGGGAGCAGCTGCCGTGATGTGGCTGCTGTTGCTGCGCCAGGCCTTCCGTTGCACCGTGCTGCTCCCAAAACCCCCATAACCTCTCTTTCTGGTTGACATGGCGACTGCGCTGTCCAGTAATAGCCATCGAACATTGTTAGTGAACGCTATACTGGGGCGCTTTTAGTTTGAAAGTGAGGTTGTTGTCTAACAGAAGTTTTTCCCCTCTTTATTGTTTTTAATTATGACCAGCTAGGTTCAGTGGAACTCAGCCTCTTTCTCCTTCTCTCCCTGCCCCCTTTTAGCTCCAGAACCTGGGCATCAATCCGGCCAACATTGGCTTCAGCACTCTGACCATGGAGTCAGACAAGTTCATCTGCATCCGTGAGAAGGTTGGTGAGCAGGCCCAGGTGGTGATCATCGACATGGCCGACCCCAACACGCCCATCCGCAGACCCATCTCTGCCGACAGCGCCATCATGAACCCGGCCAGCAAGGTTATCGCTCTTAAAGGTACGGCAGCGACGCTGGCGCCACGCGGATGTGTCCCTCTCAGATGTTAAGTCTGAAAAAGACGTTTTAGCGTTAATACTCGGATCAGGGCTCTATGATGAGTTTATTGATTTTAGTTATGACATTTTGTGTAATATAGTGACATTGTCAGCTTATTTGAGTATATTCTCATCTGTTTTAATGTCTACATACATCCAGCTATTTCTGTTTTTATAAAGTAGATTTTATTGGCCACTGTTTTCCAGACAAGTGTTGTCAAAGGACTTAGCAGTAGTTTATTTTGATGCCGTTTGTCCAGCAGCCATAATTGCTTTGACTTTTTGTGTTTTTTGTTTTTCTCTGTTTTGTATGTTCCATTTGATTTCCTTTTACCGCTTTCTTATGTGTATGCAGACGGTGAGTTAACATTTTAAATATTACATTGTGAAAGTTCAAATCCTGTTTGTAGATTCACAAGCTATCAATATAAAGCTCCTTAATTCTGATTGATTTCAACACGCGCACACACTAATTATACCATGATTATAATGTCAATTTTCATAACCTTAATTTCTAGTTTAGTGTGGGACAGCCAATACAGTATAACCGTAGCATGGTTTAATGCAAATAGTTTTGGGTAAACTGCTTTATTCTATCTCTAGGTATTAATTCAGAACATTTCCATTGTTAGCCTGTTGTTGTGTCGGTCTGCCAAAAACAGGATTAAGCTTTCACAGACATATAGCTTGAATGCTGGCATACCATCATTCTACTAGCTCTTTAGTACTTGTTGTAGGGGTTTAAATATTGTGGGTAAACTCATTATCTAATTTTTTTTTTTTCTTTTTTTTTTTAATTAAATCTTTCCATTTTGAACCCTGCCACATCCAGTTTTTATAAAGTGTGTCAGCCCAAAGCTGTAGCTCCACTTCGTTATCTTTACTCAGGGGATTTTGACATGTATATTTTCTTAATGTAAATGTAGATTTGCAGGCTTAATCAAGGAGATATGGCTGGATTATGATGGCTTCTGTACGTATACGTTTTAGACAACGTTTGACCAGTGGGTCATCCTGTCGTTCTAGGGGTTGTGAATGCAAGGAAGATGATTAACTAGATCTAGATGATTTCAGATCAACATTTTACGGTATTGGACTAGCAGAATAGCAGGTCCCATTGTGGTTTCAAGTCATGTCTCGTATTCTAATTTAGTGGAATAATTTCAAGACAATGATTTGAAACGGTCAGAACTCCCACCAGTTTAGCCTAGCGTCATGTGCACGTTTTCACAATGAGGTGGTAATGGTAATACACATTGTACAGTAGATGTTTATAGCTCATTCATTGTTTAGTGTTCCTTTTTAATTGTTAGAGAACAGTGTTTTGAGAGCTGTGTGGGTTGAATGATTATTCATGGCCTTGTGTAAAACCAAAGCTGGGTCAGACGATACCAGCTTCGTTGTGAATACATTTAATAGAAACATTTGACCAGTAAAGGGAGTACATGGTACAATGTGCATGTCTGAATAGCCTATATAGTTGAGGCTTAGTGCTGACAGTCATGGGACAAACAGACCTGAGCATTAAAAGCGTTGCTGCCTGGTTAAACATTATAGAGCAAACATACAGTTGTTAGTGCATGCTGCTTCTTCTCAGCCCTAGCAGCGGTGCAATTGGGAGATAATGTGTTATTAGTTTTGTTATCAACTGCCATTCTCTGTGAAGGTTAGTGATAAACCAAACATTGTATAATGACTTCTTGGAAATAATTGCTTAACACCGCAGTCCAATCCCTCTCTAATCCTTATTAAATCAATGTAGATGAAGCCGTTCTCCATCCATTACCTCCGTAACCTCTCCTGCTTGCTGTACCATTGGATGGTCCTTGGCTAACCCTGTCCCAGTATAATGCTGTACATTTAATGGGACTGTATGAGGGGTACACAACGCACAATTGACTCAATCAAAACCCAATAGATGCTCGCTTTTCTTTTTTATGCTCCACCGCTTGTCCTACTGTGATCTCATGGCTTCGTGATGGCAACACATTTTTTTCAAACGGCTGTGCTGAACTTTCATGAATATGGAATTAATGAACAGGGTTTTCACACTGCTTTTTAATAAGGCTGTAGCTGCTAAAAAAACCAAAACAAATTAACCCACACTAATAAAACACAGAATAAATCAACCAGGTGAGTAAACCGTATTAAACCGTTTATTTAACAAATGACACCAAAAAAACATTCAACAGTTACGGTTTTGTAGTCACTATTTCAAGTATTTAGGCTTTCAAGGCTCTTCCTAGTCTTCTTCTGTATTGTGCCTATTTTTGTGCCCTTTTTTCAAAAAGATTGTTTTATGTGGGTGGCTTTTTGTGAGTCTCTTGTAATACAGTGTGCTTCCTCTCTCAGCTTCTCTCCCTCAGTCTGTGGGGTTGGCAGCCTAGTGGAGATGAATCAAGAAGAGCACAGATATGTTAGACCATATATGTGTTGTAGGAAATGTCAGACATTGCAACATTTGTTTTTATAATTGCTGCGTTTTCTATTTTCTGTTGCTTTGGCCTTTTCCCCAAAAAACTTTTTATAGAGAATAGTTATTCCCAAAATTGACGGTTCTTAATTCTGCCCCTTTGAAATATGATGCTTTCCCTTATCTTTTTGGACATCCAAGCAATAAGTCTTGATATGATGCCAATCTATGATGCCAATTCGGACTGTAGCATGCCCCCCCACCCCACCCCACCCCCCACTCCTTCTCTTCAAATCATAGTTGCCTGTTTATGTCTGAGCCGTGACTATCAATAATTCAAGTGGAATTTGGTATTTTCTATACCCTTCGGTTAGGTGCACTATAATTCCAATTGGTGCGCGAGAGACTTCTTCAATCCCCAATTAGAAGCATAATGACTTGTTTTGCACCCGCCCCCCCCCCCCAATCCCATCCCACAGCTGCCAAAACCCTTCAGATCTTCAACATTGAGATGAAGAGCAAGATGAAGGCGCACACCATGACGGATGATGTCACCTTCTGGAAGTGGATCTCCCTCAACACGGTCGCCCTGGTGACGGACACCGCCGTCTACCACTGGAGCATGGAGGGCGACTCGCAGCCCGTCAAGGTCTTTGACCGCCACTCCAGCCTGGCCGGCTGCCAGATCATCAACTACCGCACGGACGCCAAGCAGAAGTGGCTCCTGCTCATCGGGATCTCGGCCCAGGTCTGTGGCTCGTCTGCCAAGCGCATTGTGGTGGTGGGGGAGGGTATATGGCGACGGTGTAGTCGTCATTCTGGAGGAAGCTTGTTGGCATTTGAACTCTTTGAAACTTTCCCTTCAATGCAATAAAAGGCCACCTTGCCAGCATCCTCCACCAACAGTGGTAATGTCTCACACACTGCTAGAGTCCCACAGTTGACCACAGGGCCCACAATGAATAGGATATTGTCACGGTGCGTAAAGGTACAGTCGGCTATATTGCAAGCTATTTTTGTCAAATTCACCAAATATCTCCTCGCATTTCGCCATCTTACCGTTCTCTGTGCGTGTTGTAAAAAAAAAAAGAATTTGATACTTTCACACAGCCCTGGCGACTTCAAAAGCTCCGCCCCCCCCAACACACATTGGAAATGCATTGCCATGGATGAGATATTGTTGTGTGGTGCAGTCTGCACCACTTAGTTTGTGTTCCCAATTACAGACTGTGTAGAAACACCAGATTCTTATTTTTTCTTTCTCAGCACGCCCACAGAACAGCAAGCTAGTGCATCGTGAGGACCACAATCGCTGACTATCCCTTTATGTAATACTGTAAATGGGCAGCCCATGCAGCCACGAGAGCACAAAGCCTGTTCCCTCTGCGCTGATGCGTATTAACTGGTGCTCTTTTTGTGTCCGCTCGCTCCAGCAAAACCGCGTGGTGGGAGCAATGCAGCTGTACTCCGTGGACCGGAAGGTGTCCCAGCCCATCGAGGGCCACGCCGCCAGCTTCGCCCAGTTCAAGATGGAGGGCAGCGCGGAGGAGTCCACGCTGTTCTGCTTCGCCGTCAGAGGCCAGGCCGGGGGAAAGGTGAGCGGCGGCGATCCCTTCGCGGCAAAGTGAAGTTCACCCCCCCCCCGTGTGCCTGGGCTTATTGTGCCTTCTTTGAACATGCAGCTGCACATCATCGAAGTAGGGACGCCACCCACTGGAAACCAGCCGTTTCCCAAGAAAGCGGTGGATGTGTTCTTCCCTCCAGAGGCCCAGAATGACTTCCCTGTGGCCATGCAGGTGTGAGAAATGGCACAATCTTATCCGTATCTTTGTATTTGTATGTTTTTGGGGTTTTTTGTTGCTAGATGTAGTTGGATCTTTTCCCAGTGATTGACACTCACCACAAGGCTGATGTAATCGGCTCTTTTAAAGGTTATGTGTATATAGCTTATAGCCCACCACATGCAGCCATCACTACAGGTGGGCACACATCGAGTGCTTTGAATTGGTATTTGTTTCGCTCATAGTGAATCAGCCTTTTTATTTGCAGAATATGTGCAGTTAAACGAGATAGTAGAGATCGCTGTAAGATAAGACCTCTCCTCTATATGCTGTGGAATTAGAAGAATACACGCACAGAGGCTACAGACATTACATTTGTATGCTCCTCTCGGCAAAGCCTTTATTGACATTCCTGCAACACCATCCCCCCCCCCCCCCTCCCCCTGGCTTGATACTGTCACACAGGGTCATTGTGTATGAGCTTTTTTTTTTACAGACTGTAATCTAGTTCTGCTTTAGGATATGCTATCAGCAGAACACCAGAGGTATTAGGACTGAGTGTGTATTGGCAAGAATCTGGCGGTACGATGCACATCACAATTCAAGGGCCACAATTGGATATGCTTCGATGTATTGCGATACTGTAAGCAAGGCGATGTATTGCTACTTCTAATTTGTGGAGGGCTTTCACAGCAATGCTAATGTGTGGTGCCGCTGCAAACAACAAACGCGTGTATAAACTTGCTCAGGTACTGCAGTTTGTACATGGCCCCTTTTTGTATGCATTAAGTAAAAACAATCTATCAGTATCGATACAGTATCGCGAAAGTTAATATCACGATATTGATGTGTATCGATATTTTCTTTCTCCCCTAAGAGAGGAATGTTATAGATGTGGTGCTCAGACATGCAAATGTTACACTAAAGCTAATTTAATAGATTTCTTTTTTTTATTTTTACATTTGAAAGAATTCTGGTTCTGAGACTGGTCTCCTCTTCCTCCCAGATAAGCTCCAAGCAGGATGTGGTGTTCCTCATCACAAAGTATGGTTACATCCACCTGTATGACCTCGAGACCGGCACCTGCATCTACATGAACCGCATCAGCGGAGAGACCATCTTCGTCACGGCCCCGCACGAGGCCACCTCCGGCATCATTGGCGTCAACAGGAAAGGACAGGTACACGCCAAACCCTCGACCGCCTGTGGTTTTTAATGCGTTTGCTGTAAAAGATGTAGTGACTCTTTACTATTCAGGCCACTAGGAACACTGTTGGACGATTTAATGATATATTGACGATATGATCTGACTCTGATATAATATTGGTTGCTTACAATTGCTGGTGTGTGACCTGTCCAAACGATGACAAATGTACTACATACCGTAAATGTAAAATGTAGTGTTTTGATAAATCAAAGCACATCCAAATAAAGTGTTAGCTTCGATGTTGTGTAAGACAGGTGTAACTTGCTAGGTTGTGGTTTTAATACCGGGTCTCAAGGGTCAGGGGGACCGGTCACTGAAATATCTCTGCCGTTGGAGACCCATAACAGATTCCAGCCACTGTATGTTTGCAGCTCTACTCTTGTCTCCTTGTTAGCAAGCGCAGCATCAAGCCATGGTTGTGAACGGGCTGCAGCGGGCGGCAGCAAGCAAACACTGCACCATGCACCCCCTTGTTTGTCTGTCGTTATCGGGCAAGCACAGTGTCTGCCGGCGGGCATTCATAAATAATCCAAGGTGTAGCGTTTCACCTGGGGAGAGAGGAAGGCCGCCTGTCTCCGGCAGCCATTGTTGCTGTTTACCGGCGCAGAGAACTGGATCCAGCCAGCTGATGAATAATGATCCAGCTAGGCCACACGCGTCACATGAATAATTGATTGAGGATAGGAAAGACTATCTGAGGCAGTGAGAGACCAGCCATGATAGAGAAACCACCGTGTGTGTGTGCGTGTGCGTGTGCGTGCGCACAAACATGGAAGCAGTGATCTCGATAATGATACGCTACTGTCTGTGGCCGCATCATTGCCACCAATTAAATCCTGTTATTACCAGCCTTGCGGTGAGGCAGAGACATCCTTGGGAAATGTTCTCTTCCCCCTCCTCCTATCTAGGTTCATATTTGTGTAATAACTTATCCTAATGAGCACAGGCCCAAGACAAAGGAGATGAGACCAATACAGGGTCTACAAAACAGAAGGATTCGTAATGCTCCGTTATGTTCCATACACATAACAGAGCATTATGAGTAAGTGTGGGAAAACCAAGCTCTGGTTAGGCTGAGTGGGCGGGTTTATGTGAGAAACACTGGAGTAGGAGCAGCTTTGAAGCTGTGTCACTAGTACCATCAGGAAGAGTTGTGCGTATGCTAGCGCTGCTAACCCATGTGAGTTTCTTAGTAGAGGCTGAGGAGTTGGCAGCTGTGTGTGTGCGCGCCAACTGCCAGTCCTGGCCTGACCTTGACAGAGGAAAGCATGTGCTCAACAGCACTTAAGTTGCTACTCAATTCTTCGAACTGCATTTCCATGGATAAACGTCTAGATGAACTCCTCACGCAGAGAAATGACGGGCGGTGAGCAAGGCAGGGAAGGGTCCCGCTGTTAGTGTGATGTGAGTTTGGTGAGCCCGCACAATACTCTTTAGTGCAAGCGCTCTTGTCCAATCACAGCCCTCTGCCTGTCTCACTCAATTCACTCACTCAACAAACACATACAAACACACGTCAGCAGTGTTGAGCAAGTTACTAGAAACTAGTTACTGTAATACTTTTTTCAGTAACTAGTAGTGTAACTAATTACTATTTCCAAAGCAGGTAATACTATTACTAATCTAAGTAATGCTGCATTACTGCGTTATAAGAATTCAATTTCTGGTCCTAGCAAACATAAAGTAGCCTAATTAAACCAACCTGTCCAATCATCTGGTTTGAGAGGCTGCAATATTTTCACTTTGGCCGATTGTTGACTCTTAAGGTTAATTATTGTTCAAATAAAGATAATTAAATTCTTTTTTTTTTTTATTTTTATTTTTATTTTTTTATTTTAAGACAAAACATAGCAACAACTGAAATCCCTGTGCATTACAGTCTAATTTAGCTCAATTGCTGCCGGCATATAAGGG
>JAODLL010082409.1:2466-15427 GCA_026546735.1 Forbesichthys agassizii | reverse complement strand
TTAGTGAAGTTAAGCAAATATCTGCTCATGGTCTGCTAGCTGCCCATTCTCTGTACATGCTGAAAACTATAATGTAAAGTTTCTACACTGCCCTGACTTTGTAATAAGGAACAATAAGGAATCAATAGGATTGATCTTTCATGAGACACATCGATTCTGGTGTTAATATTGACAACATTCTTGTTTTTAATTAAAAATATCTGCATTTTATGGGCTGAAAACAGAACGACACTTCATATCTGTTAAAAATCCCCACATGGCCTGGCTGGTTTTCATCGATACACTTACATACAGTACGTCATCAAATTCAAATCACAAGTCCCTGGCTGAGCAACCGAGGGGGCGTTTGATCGACTTCTGTGCTAGTCATAGACTGTCTATTACAAACACCATGTTCGAACATAAGGATGCTCATAAGTGTACATGGTACCAGAGCACCCTAGGCCGAAAGTCGATGATCGATTTTGTGATCGTATCATCTGATCTGAGGCCGCATGTTTTGGACACTCTGGTGAAGAGAGGGTCAGAGCTGTCAAGGGGTGGGGGAAGGCCCAAGCAGGGAGTGCGGGTGAACTGGGAACGTCTGGAGGAGGTCCCTGCCCGTGAGATCTGAGAAGACATGGAAAAGGACTTTTGGTCGGCACCAAAGTGTTTCTAGAAAACCATATGCCACCACAGGAGGGGGAAACGGGGAACCATCCAAGCTGTGTACACAAGGATGGGATGCTGTTGACCTCAACTGTGGAGGTAATTGGATGGTGGAAAGACCACTTTGAGGAACTCCTGAATCCAACTAACAAGCCCTCTATAGTAGAAACAGAGCTGGAGGCTGATGGGGGATTATCATCAATCACCGTGGTGGAAGTCACTGTAATCAAACAACTAGCCCTGGGTATTTATGAGATCCGTCCAGAAATGCTGAAAGCTCTGGGTGTGGAGGGGATGTCTTGGATGACAAGCCTCTTTAACATTGCGTTGAAGTCTGGGATAGTGCCCAATGAGTGGCAGACTGGGGTGGTGGTTCCCCTCTTCAAAAAGGGGGATCAGAGAGTGTGTGCCAATTACAGGGGTATCACACTACTCAGCCTGCCTGATAAATTCTACTCTAAGGTGCTGGAGAGGAGGGTTCGGCCGATTGTCGAACCTCAGATTGAGGAACAACAATGCAGATTCCGTCCTGGTCGTGAAACAACGGACCAGCTCTTTACTCTCGTAAGGATCCTGGAGGGGGCCTGGGAGTATGCTCTTCTGGTCTACATGTGTTTTGTGGATCTGGAGAAAGCGTATGACCGGGTCCCCCAGGAGATACTGTGGGTATGGGGTGAGGGGGTCCCTTTTAAGAGCAATCCAATCCCTGTATGTCCAAAACGAGAGCTTTGTATGGATTCTCGACAGTAAGTCAGACTCATTTCAGGTGGGGGTTGGTCTCCGCCAGGGCTGCGCTTTGTCACCAATACGGTTTGTAAATATTCTTGGACAGGATATCGAAGCGTAGTCGTAGTGGGGAGGAGTTGCGGTTTGGTGGACTGGAGATCTCATCACTGCTTTTTGCAGATGACGTGGTCCTGATGGCATCATCGGCCCGTGACCTCCAGCACTCACTGGATCGAGTGTGAAGCAGCTGGGATGAGGCAATGGTTCTCAGCAGGAAACCGATAAGAGTGTCTACTCCGGGTAGGAAATGAGTTCTTACCCCAAATCAAGGAGTTCAAGTACCGCAAGGTCTTCCTCGTGAGTGAGGGGACACTGAAGGGGGAGATTGGCTGGAGCAGCAGGAGCGGTATTACAAGAACTTTACCGCACCGCTGTGACAAAAAGAGAGCTGAGCCGGAAGGCAAAGCTCTCGATCTTCCAGGCAATTTTCATTCCTACCCTCACCTATGGTTATGAAGGGTGGGTTATGACCGAAAGAACTAAATCACGGGTACAAGCAGACGAAATGGGTTTTCTCAGGAGGGTGGCAGGCGTCTCCCTTAGAGATAGGGTGAAAGAAAAAGGATCTCGCTGCTGCAGAAAAGCATCAAATAGTGCAATACCTTGGACAAAGTATGAAAACATTTGATATTTCACAAAAACTTAAGATGGATCGTTGTACTGTAAAGAGATGTGTGGCTGATTCAGAGCACATACGGGTAATTAATCTAATATGGGAGCTCATTCCAAAGTCTTGGGGCAGTGACTGCCAAGGCTCGCTCACCCTTATTGTTTAGCCTTGCTCTAGGGACAACAAGGAGATGCTGGTCAGCAAACCTGAAATATAGAGCGGGGCTTGGCCATGCAAAGATTTAAAAACAAATAATAGAATCTTAAAATCAATCCTAAAACAAACCAGAAGCCAGTGAAGGGATGCAAGAATAGGGTTTATGTGGTGCCTATTCCGGGGTTCCAGTAAGGAGTCGTGCAGCAGCATTCTGGACATCAGCATCAAAGAAGGGGTCCTATGTTAACATGTAACTTGCCCTGTTAAGATGTGTTTGATTGAAATAGCTTTTGATTTAAGTAAATATGACCTCCTAATGTTGCAAGTTAAACAAATGACAATTTTGAGTTCCTTACAACCTGTAAAATATTTTGCAACTCTGTTATAATTTGGAACAGTGCATTTAGAGTTTTTTTTACAAAAATAATGTTTTTATTGGGTGGTTTGTTCAATGAAATTCGACATATCGGTAACGGCACATGACTTGAAAATTATATTGACTGTCATTTGCATCGACTATTTAGGAAAATCAGTGTCAAATATAATATGCATAATCATTTGGAACGCGGTGTATATTGTTCATACACTATATATTGGAATTATATCAAACGAAATTAAGAAATATTTCGTGATATACATGTTAAAATGTTAGCATCCAGACAGTTAACTTTATCTCGTAGAATGTTAACTTCAAGGGACCCAAACCACGGCGGAGATGCAATCGAGGCCACAACATCAGCAGTAAAGTGGAAGCCCACTACGGACGGAGATCACATTGCTTCGAAATAGTGTTTATGCCCCAGAGCCACACTATTTCGGAAGCTCTCAGTCTCCGCCACGCCACTCAAAACAAAAAATGGCTTTGAGATGCTGGTGACATCTAGTGGTAAAATGTCATTTACACGCACTTTAAAATGGCTGAGGCATTTGGGTAGGGTATGGGTGGGGAAGGGGCCTACAATTTTATACATAATTATATTCATTATTATTAAATTACATACTGTATATTCAGTCGTTTTTCCCGCCTTATCTCAGACGCTATATGTAAGAAACACAGCCTCTAAGGCCTTGCCACAGCTCTATATATAGCTTTTATAGTACACGTGTGCTAAAACACCCAGTTCTCTAAAGTGACTGGTTTTGGGCCTGCAAAGCCACCATACTCCACTGTGCTGCTTTCAACCCTTTTATCAGTCAGTGTTTAGTTTTAATCCGATTACAAGGCATTGGATACATAAAAAGAGTCCTGCTCGTTGAACTTTGCCATACAGCTTTTGCTACTCCTGTTCTATACAGTGTCACAGTGGAAGGATCTGTTCCACTGTGACACTGTATAATACTGTATAATATTACCAAGCAAAATAAGGGAAAGGAGAAACTACGTCTATGGGAGAGAAGCAATTGATTGTCAACAAGATGAGGTATTAGCCTTGGGACATCTTCTTTTGTTTGTGTTTAAAGGTAGGGCTGGACGATATGAGCAACATTTATATCACAATTTATTTCTTAATTTCGGTCGATAAAATAGAGTTCCGATATCGATATAAACAATATAAGCCTAAAAGAAAACTGTTAACACCCACAATGGAGTACTTAAAAACTTCTGAAAAATGCATTTGCCAAGTCTATGAAATCTCCTCCTATAAAACTATAATATTTTAGTTAAAAGTAACAGCGTCAGAAAAATTCACGATGGTTTAATTTAGCAATTAATCTGCAGTTTACGTGCATGCCGAACCATGGGGGGTGATCCGTATGGATCACGGCTCAACAACAATCTGTTATACCACTAGTAAACTAGTATACCACCAGTATTTACCTTTAATTAATGAAGGCATCAATGCCACAGGGTGTTTCCTCAGGAGCGCTGCCCCCCTGCCCACACATTTTAAACGCACCGCCATGGCTAAGATAGCGTTGTGTGTGTGTGTGTGTGTGTGTGTGTGTGTGTTGCTGGCGGTGGTGCTTGTGTGGAACCTCAAAGTTAGAGAGAGTTGAACTGTATCGGTCATCAAGACCTGACTTCACTCTTGGTTTGAGGGGATTGGGGGGGGTTGTGGCACATGCGGGGTAGGTAAGGTGTCAATTATGCAGTTTGGAAGTTCATCCACAAATTACCCCACACACACACACACACACACACACACACACACACACACAGTTTAACAGACAGAGAGAGCATCTGGCAACATTTTTCTGACAGACCAAACCCCCCCCCTTCCCCCACAATCTAATTATCTTCCCCCAAAAGCTTTAAATGGGGGGGGGGCTGAAGCAAACACAAACAAGGGCTTGCAACATTCTTGATGTTAACAAAACTTGTCCTGGAAGCTTGTTCAGGTGAAGACATTTTATTAGCATTCTTCAGCTGAAGGAAAGAAAGTTACAGGGGGGAACGGGGGGGCAGGGGTGGGGGAGGGGCAAAGCTCTTGGCACCCCCTCCCTAATAAAATCTTGCCACGGACCAATCAGCAGAGGCTAAGGATAGTGAGCTGTTCCAAAGCCATGCTGGTTATAAACTTGAATTGGGTGCAATGATTGCTTCAGGCTGCCCGTTTAGCTCTCAGAAGTGTGCATGGCTCACATATCGCCGAGCAAGCCCAGCATTTGGCGATTACCTCAGGGTTGAACAAGAGGGGAAGAGGGGGGAATGAATGAGATGTGACTACAAGTGGAGCCAGGCTGCAAACTGCAATCTGACTCGGGCCTGGTGCTAGCTAGTCGGCTAGCTAGATAGGTGGGCGGGGCGGGGCGGGGCGGGGCGGGGCGGGGCGGACGGGTTGGCAGTGGCGGTGCAGGCAGATGTGAACCAACTACCTGTTGTCACATGAAAGAAATTGAGATTCACAAAGTGAGAACTTTTTTATTATGAATTATTCATTATTATTATTATTATTATTACTATTATTATAATAATAATAATAATTATTATTATTATTATTATTATTATTATTATTATTATTGTTTTACAAAATGAAGCAAACGTGTTTCAATGCTATTCATTGCTGTTATTATTATATTAGTAAATATTATTATTATATAATATTGTTTTTAAACATTAATAAGAATACATATTCTAATGGGTTCATAGGTTATATATTGTAGGCTTTAGAAAACGTTAAACTTATCTTTTAAAACTCCAAAGAAGACCAGAATAACTATTACTTAACCTGGCAGGTTAAATAGAATAAAAGGCCCTCAGAACCAGGAACTGCAAGTCCTTCGAATACAACTCTTAACTAGGTAAATGTTGGTGTAGAAAACGGGCTTGGGTACATTCCTAAACAAATGTTAGCGTCGCTGCCGCCGTGTTAACTTTCGGTCATTCATAGACATCCTTTTCTTTGTCTCCACCCTCCCTCGGTCCTGTTGCAAAAACAGAGAGGTACCAAGACCAAGGTATCGGATTTCAATTAGGAGAAACATCCAGGCTAGGTTTTCAGCCCCAAGTGTCATCAAGAGCCCTCTCACAGCAAGCGGTGCTCTGAGCAGGTATTAATCAGACACCATTGCCTGGTGACCAACTGACAAACGTCTGACAGACAGACACACAAAAATACAGACACACTCTGACGCCACACTGAAAGAATGCCATCTATTCAGAAATCAACAAGGCCTAAAATAAAAATGCAGTTTGACAGAGAAAGGGTGGAGACAAGTTATCAAAAAGAGCCTCTCTGTTGCACAAAAGCTCTGTTAATTTTCACTGTTAAAAAGGCACACAGTATTTATGTTAGCCACTTTACAAGTTGTTGAACAGCTCTGTATTACCGCGCCAGCAAAACTGTGTTTACTTTTAACTCTGTCATTTAGAATATCTTGTTCTTGTGCTGATAGAACCCCAGACGTAAATGCACACAGGGCACGGCGTTATCAATCAGGCTCTCTGACCTGACTCTTAGAATCTGTTGCCGCGGCGGCACAGATCTTCCCCTGGTCCCACGAGAAAAAGTGATAAGTTAATGAATTATTGAGAGCATAGGGGTAGGCAGACAAAGAGTGAAAGCCACACTTCCAAGTTACTTCTTCAGCCCATCTGCAGTCAAAGAATCCCCCCAAAGATTGATTCATTGTTAACTCTGCCTGACACCATGTGAGAGGGTTAGAAAGGGGCAGATAAAGGAGGGACAACAGCCTCCATTTGCCAAAATCAGGAGTGCTGGAGAGGTTCCCACCATGGTTGTTCAACCACATACTATAACACCAGTACTCCAGTTTGAATAATGGCATTCCATCAGATGATCCATAAAGAAAACCTCCCCCATGTGAGGTATACGTGACACAAATGTTCACCCATCCTGCCCCAAAGGAACACCATGCAAACAAAACAAAGCAAAATATGGTGACACGTTAAAAAGCCTGTATGAATTTTGTCAGGCTACAAATGATAGCAGAATCCTTGAACAGTGAATTGGACATGCCTGATGCTCCAGGGCAGAGACCATCAACATGGCTAGACCTCAACATCTTTTTTTAAATGACACAAATGGAGAAAATTGTTACTTCCGATTAAGTGGCTCGTCTTATACATTTTACCTGAACCTGTCGTATGTATAGATACCCGGATATCTCTCCCGTAAACGGATCAGCAAATCTCTCGTCTCACCTCAAACATGCCAAGGAATTACTGGTCAACTGCCAAAACATTCATATTTATCATAATCTATGTGATAGGCCACTTGATCCGCTGGTAGGACGAGTTGCTATACAACAGCACAGCAATAAATATTAAACATATTTTCAAGCGCACGCATTATGAGCTGCATGACCATTTCGAAATTTCATGGTTAAACAACCGCAGCATACAAGCAATGCACAATGTTGTGTCAATCTTTACACATGAAACTTGATCAACAGACCTGCTGACGTTAGGTCGTAGTTCTCTTGCTCTCCCACACACACGCACACATACACGCACGCATGCACGCGCACGCACACGCAGTCAGTGTCCTGCGAGAACTCATGGATAATAGAACCGAGAGCGCGGTTGTAGCTACGCTGTAATGCACGTCTGGTTGTGCAAAATGCCATTATTAGGAAAGTTTCAAAACAACACCAGGCGAATAAACAAATAAAACTATTCTATAACCGAACGCTGTAATAATTTGTTAACAAAGGAGTTTGCTCTGTAGCGATGAGGTTTGTGGGAATCCGCCTTTAGTAGATCTCACAATTGTTAAACATCCACAGCCCATGTGAACTTTGAAGCGGATTATACAATCCATCCCAAATAACCAGTAAAGCAATTTTGAAAAATTACTAGACAATTAAAGCAGAATTTACCGAGGTTGTTTACACCAAACAGAAGACTATTGCATGCATTCCATAACAAATAGGCAGTGGTAGATTGTTCGTTGTATCACGATAGAAACCACTGCCTGTGTTCAGCAAAGCAGCAACACAAACTGTCTCGATGGAAAATTGCACGCAAAACTAGGGAAAACATTAGGGGTCGATAACCGAAAACAAAGAAAACATTATCCAGCAGCATCAGAAAACTCACCGGCGTCGATGCTTTCATTGAGTACACCAGTTTCTTCTTAGCCTCTATAAACTCTCCGCCATCTTCGGCAGTGTCGTGTTTGTTTAAATGGGAAACACTCCCAAAACGCAAGAAGCCAGCTTGTAGATGAGCGACAGGCCTTCTGGGTAATGTAGTTACGTTTCGCCCCGCTCTATGTGAAATTAATTACACATTCTGCGAACGCACTACACGTTCATAATCACTCAAGATGTTATATGAGCAGCTATATAGAGATATTATTAACTGAAGAGAAATTCAGAACAAATGTTTTAAACGTATATATAGCCTATATACTAGTCCATAGTGGTTTACGTAAATTATACTCAATTTGTCTTTCTATTAAAGTGTAATAAGATACAATAGCCTATATGCCTAATAATTAACGTATACGTTGCACAATTAAATGTTAATATCATGTTTGCAATAGTCCAAGCCTATCTTGAAGACATTACATGTAGCTAATATAAAATTTCAAGAGGCTAATAAACATAATCCAATATCCACGTTAAGTGGACCGTAGTCTAGGCCTACTGCAGCCTACTAATGTATCCTAAGACTAGGAATAGAGGCTATAATCTACTCTAAATAGCCTATATATGACTTATTATATATATGACTAATTGCACGCAAACCACACGTGTTGCAAAAGTCCACGTAGTCCATTTCACTTGTGTCTATAGGCGAATAAAACAAGTAAAATAAATAAAACACATGTAGCGATGTCTTTATTGACACACGGACAGCGGTGCCAATCGGCATGTTTGCCGTCAATAACAACATCTGGAAGAGCGTGCCAGCCAGCCCGCCGTAGAACAGAGGGAGCGCCAGGAGCCCCGTGGCCTGTGTGGAGGAGACACGAAAGATGGGAGAACCTGTCTCCATGGTGATCTCTCAGGCACACCAGTGTAGAATTTCAACTGCCGAGGAGGGAGCGAGGGACAAACATGGAGGGAGGGAGGAGAGAGAGAGAGGGGGTGGGGGGGGGGTCATAGCGGAGGTTTAAGAGGAGGCGGTGAAAAAAAACCGACTTAATTAGATCATCGCTATATAGCTTATTCGTGTCGGAACGTCATTCCATCCACATTAGTTTACTTCGGGGTGACATTTTTTAAAAACGGGGTAGCCTGATGGAAAAAACATTTAAATGGCGAGGCACCTCCCCACACCCCGGTCAGAAAAGTTATAGGCCTACTTTAGAAACTCTTTATTAAAAGCAGTGCAGCTGAGAAAGACAGTGAAGTTCATTACCCCTGCTGTTGGCATACATACACAGCACAGCTTGTCATTTTCTTTTGACTTGTGTTTTTCCCCTCAATTAAATTAGGCCTATACTGATAATTACAAATATCCATACAAGTATGATATGATATGATATGAAATGATATATGGCTCACTTGCACATGAATGCATGCAGCAGATTAATAGAAATGTTTGGACCATATATGCTATGTAAATTATATTCTGTTGTTATTTTGCTACCACAATAAATGACAGGCTATCAGATAGCCTGCACATATACATTTAAACAACCTTAAAGCCTTGTGAATTTGAGGTGTGTGTGTGTGTGTTTGTGTGCACGAAGGAAAGCGCCTCAATTACATTCCATAGAGACCAAAGGGGGGACCATGGCCCTCTGTTTGTGCCCCATCCCCCACATCACAGGGTAGACTGACCCCTCCCCTCCCCCATGTCAGTGAGTGTGAGATACTCCACCCCCTCTGCTGCCAGACCCTTCACTTCAAGAACAGGAGATAGCCCCATAATCATTAGTGTATTCAGATGGATTTACCTGCAAACAACTATAGCGGTATGCCATTCATTGCTCCAACCACACATTCCCTTCCCCTTTGTATCCCCCAATGATGCTAACACCTACAGCGGGGGTTTTGCTGACTTTTTGAGAGAGACGATTAGCTGTTTGTAGCTTCATGGTCACAAACTATATGAGCTACTGTGTTATTAGTAGCCTATGAGGTTAGCATAGCGTAAAACATGTTAACACCAATATACATATATTTTATGGTCAGACTGTTTTAGTTAATTTAGCCTATAATATTACCCATCAAGGAAATAAACATTGCATTCAAACTATTTGATGTGACCTTTACAGTAAGTAAAGGAAATTCAAAACAGCATTATATATATATATATATATATATATATATATAGTTTATTTTTTTTATTTATTTTTTTTTTTTATCAATTATTTAATCCCTTTTTAATCTGGCTACATACTGTTTCTTTGAAAGGAAATGCTTGCAATAGTAGGCTATAATAACAGTTTATATATTAATTTGGCCTATGTAATAGATACCCAACATGATCCATGTTCTCAGCTTTGATGGGCTATTGGGCTTGATCCGAAAAATCAGTTCACACTGTTTTATAGCCCAAAAAGAGAAGCTCTATGGCGCCACCTGGTGGACTACATTTACAACCACAATGCGCACGAGTGAATGTAGGTTATTTCTGAAATGGTTGTTGGAAACTAGTAGAAGGTAGCACACACTACACACACGATGTAAAAAAGCATCACAAGGTGTTATGGATACATGTATTTGTATTAAATTGTTTTCTACAAATGCCACAGTAAATAATTTCAGACGAAATTGGCGTTCGTACTACGCTATCGGTCATCGTTGTTGTAGCACCTTTTATTATTACATTTTTTAGGTGGAGTGCGTCTATCCTTTTGGTATAAGTATCTGACATCGATACAGTAGACTGCAACTAATTGCATTGGTTACCATATTCCGTTAATATTAAAAACACGTTTCGTTGTTGTAGCACAGCAATCGATGCAGTCACTGGACAATAAGTGGTCCTTCTCAGTCAGACACGTCTCATACAGATCATGTTTATTACATTTTATCCCAGAGGAGGTCGCTGCTAGGTTACCTGCTAGCTCGTCTTGTCACTGCTAGTAGATGCCCCCCACAGCCCCAGGTAACGACCAACAACCCGGGTTTAACTAAAATAAATTAGCATTACACAACGAGATTTCTTGAGCACCGAGTTTATTAACCTTTACGCTTGCAGACAGATATATGCCTACCGTAACAGTTTCAGGAAAAAAAGGAACCTGGGAGAATCTAGCAGAAATGACAGGCATCCAGTTTTTGTTTTGTTTTTGTTGAATTGTCTTTTTAGTTATACATAATATAAATGTCTTTAAGTAGGCTAGTATTCTCTATGGCAAGTCGGTTTGACATATATTCAAAGACTTACTACCGTATTATATATTTATTAGATACTAGTATCTATGTTTTAGATACCAGTATCTATTCCGTTAGTTACTAGTACCGTACGTCGAATAGTTACTAGCACGGTATCTATTCTTTAGATGTTTACTAGTAGCTAGGAGTCGATATATTCAGGAGATGAATATTAGTGTCAACTCTTTCTGTTTATTTGTTTTTCCGCTAAATCTACACCAGACCACAACTTGCCGCCAGAAAGCTCCAACTCATACCGCTATGCATGCCTGGGAAATGTGACAATACTTGTACACTAAACAATGGCAAAACCTGTAGAAACATAACTATACATATATAAACATAGACTGTGTGTGAGTATTCACCACACTAATAACATTCATTAGATATCTATTCCAATAGTTGCTAGTATCTAGTATATATTTAGACAATTTATATCTCCAAACCAATACTAGCATGATTGAATAGTTACTAATATCTATTAGACACAAGATATCTCAGAACCAATAAGCACTAGTACCATTGAAAACAAGCTATACGTTAGCTGCTAATATGTGGCTATGTGAATCTCGCAGCCTTTTATTATTTTCGTTTCCAAAAATATATTTTTCTGAATGATTTCTTCACACACATGCGGCGTGGGCATGGCAAAGTTGCAGCTAGCAGCGATTAGCATAAATGCTACGATTGGGCAAAATTATCTATTCCAATAGATACTAGTACATATTGGAATAGATACTCCAAACATGTAGTCTTGGAGAACAAATGTCAAAACGGCTTGCCATAAATGTTTGCTATCCATCTGCATGTGTTGTAAAGCATGCCCTACATGACTAGGCAATAATGTAGGTTCAATATGCCAATAGAAACGTTGTCATTACGAACGAAAAATAAACAATTTACTAGAAATATTTAATTATCCATAATTCAAAACAAGCCAAAAACTAGTGTTTATGGTGTCCACAACTGTATTTGAGCATATACATATCACGTAATATTATTATATTTAATATAATTATCTATAGCCTAAACCAACTTTAACACGTAGACTACAAACTATATCTCACGTCTCTTGTTTTTGACTTTTATACTTTATAACTTCAGAGCTGGATCTACAAGGCCTTGTGAGGCCTCAGGCCTGTCCTTGCTCACGTGTTGCATTTCTTTGGCAATGTAGCCTAAAAGCAAATATGCTACATCCCCCGCAAGCTAGCTGCTAGCTAGCTGCTAGCTAGCTGGAGAAGCGACAGCAGCTATACGTGTTGTGGTTAGCTTTCTGCAACCGATGGACCCATGGGTGTATTATATGGGTGAAATCGCATACAGTCGGTGGCTAATGTTTGGTTCAGGCGAACTCTCCTCTCTCCGGTGACGTGCATGTCGGTGTGCGTGCGTGCGTGTGTGTGTGTGTGTGTATGTATGTATGTATATATGCAATCTGTCCGTGCCGAACAAAAGGCAAGCAGGCAAGAAGAGCATTGGCCAATCAGCAGGCGGGTTACATTTTCTCCGCAGGCCTGGCCAGTCCCGGGGTGTCTTTCATCAGCTGGGGGTTGTGTGATCCGGACAGTCTACAGAGGCACGGCTGAGCTGAGCTCTGAGCGTGCTGAGAGGGCTGTCAAGGCTGTCCTCCATGTTTTAACAAGCATTGACATATTACACTGACTGTTAGCAATGCATCCACAGAGGTAAGCATGATCTTTAATTTCTTCACATGTACTATATATGATATGAGGCACCGGCCACTGTTTGTGTGAACTCTGTTGCTGAGCATTAGGCCTAGGCTAATACAGGCTTGTCTGACTGACAAGCTTGTAGACAGACAGACAGACATATGAGGGTGGGAAGGGGAAGTCTGCTTGTCACCCAACAGTACTGCACAGGAGCCTGAAACCACAGCCTAGTGACAGACAACACTGCCATTATACTGGGTGGCCTTTTGGACGTACGGTATACTACTGTTTGAGGTGGTGTATGTGTGTGTGTGTGTGGGAAGGCGGGGGGGGGGGGGGGGGGGGTGTG